>UELV01133362.1:0-24955 GCA_900490015.1 Megastigmus stigmatizans | reverse complement strand
ATATATATATATATATATATATACTTGTTGCTAATATAAAATTACTTTTTAGCAAAAATTAACTTTTAAATCGTATACTGTTTTTTCTGATGAAACCAATGGATTCTCTTAAATTATCAACAAGTTTTATCTTCCTTACGAAATCTGATATATATATATATTATATAAGGAAAAGGAAATATATATACTTGCGACGAGTCTGAGTAAGAAAATGATGGCGCATATATTAAAGTAAAGTATTCGGTGGTGTGTCTGTTCCCAGCTGTAAATCAGCTGGAAGCTTACGTGCAGGAGACGCCGAAGACGCCTACACTGCCACTGCCGATATTGAGGGCGCCTACGAAGAGCAGCCTGAAACGTCGGCTAACCGACTGCTTGGAGGACGAGCCAGGAGTGAAGAGGATCAACTTGGACGAGTCCGCATCGACGTCCTCGATCGCCTCCGCATCCTGCGCCGGCAAAAAGAAGCGCAACATACACTTTCAGGACGTCACGGTCTACTACTTTCCCAGGGCTCAAGGTTTCACCTGCGTGCCTTCACAGGTATATATACCTGTGTATATATATATAAACCTGAGATATGGCGCTTGGATGGATGGAAAACCCCTTTACATGTGCGCGCGCCAACTAGTTTGCGTTTGCACTCTTCCTTTTCGCATTACCGCACGCATGGACGTGCCTCGTGTAAAAGGGTCAATTTTTGTTAGCCCCGCGAGTTTGTACTTTTGAAGTTATACGCTTACGGCTGCGGCTATCTTTTTTCGAACGAAAGCGCGGTCGCGATGGTTCGTGAATTCGAAATTTGTTTGATCCATCACCAACATTGGCATGTGCAGCTTTTATAATATACAATGTTCTTTATACCTACACTTAAATTGTAACAGAAAATTATAGTGCAGGCCAAGAATAAGTATTTCATGACAATTAATATTTTTAGCCATATAGCCAATCTTTTGATTTATTATAGGAAGACATACGGACATTGAATCAAAATCTATGAAATAAATATTATATTTGTCGGAAGTCCTTAAGAGTGCATACACTATATAGTTATATAGTTTAACCTTTGAACTGCTATATATAGGTGATTTTGAATCATTTGAAAAGAGAAAACATGCGCAAAAAAGCTGCGTGAGCTTGAAACATTATATACTTACACGCGGAAAATCTTTCCACGAGCTTCAACAAATCGTTTAGTAAATCCGTATAATCTTTCGTTGCGCTTATATTAAAAAAAAAGAAGTTTATATCTTATAGCTTATATACAAGAGAATCTGCGTAGAATGTAATAAAGAAGGAATAATAAGGATTGACACGTGGTGCTTAATATAGGGCGGCAGCACACTGGGCATGGGGGCGTCGCACAGTCACGCCGAGCGGTTCTCCCTGAGCGAGCACGCGACCGAGCAGCGCAGACTGCACAGGGCCAGATTGGCCCAGTTGCGCTCGGAGCGGGCGGCCAATTGCGTGGCGGAGGGCGCCTCGAGCTCGGAGGACCCGAGCGACGACACGGACGACGAGCCGAGCGACACCGAGGAGCTCGACATAGACAGCTACTACTTCCTCCAGCCCGTGCCGACTTGGCAGAGGCGGGCCCTCTTGAGGGCGGCTGGAGTGCGCAGAATAGACGGCATGGAGAAGGACGAGTGCAGGGACATAAGGGCCAGTCGGGAGCACTGCGGCTGCGGCTGCAAGGGCTTCTGCGATCCCGAGACCTGTCCCTGTAGCCGGGCCAACGTCAAGTGCCAGGTGAGTCCTTGTTGCTCTGTAGGTTTTTCTGGCTTTTACTAAAGTGCTATTGACCGTTTTTCCACTGTTATATTGAAAGGAATCGTTCCTAGCAAAAAGTGTTCAACAGAGAAACGTTTCGACTCTTTTTCAAAAAATCAATTCTTTACAAGTTATGAACGTAAAGTAAATCCATGATTTTTGTCACTTTTAGTTGTTTTTCTATTGTTATCTTGGAAGGAACTAATCTTGAAGACAAGTGTTCAATGCAAAACAGATGTAGTTTTTACTTTTTCAACTTCTTCTTTTCACACTTTCACCAGAAATTGATTTTTTTTTCTTTTCAAGTTACGAGTAGTTTTAAAAAAACGATTTTTCAATATTTTTAAAAGGTCTGCTATTTATCGAAGACTTTGTGCGCGGATATGGTTCAAACTAATATCGTTTATTTTTCATGATATAATAAGGAAATCCCCAACGTTTCATGCCTTAAGTGCACTTTTTGCGATGATAAAAATATACATATACTTCCGTGTAGAGCGGTGCTACCTTATAATAACAAATAATAATAATAAAGAAGAAACTTTAATCACGCATCAGATATTTCAAAATGAAGAAAAATAGCGCAGAAGGTATACACAGAAATGAGATTATAACGTTCTCGCAGGTCGACCGAACGGGCTTTCCATGCGGATGTACGCGAGACGGCTGCGCCAACAGCTCGGGTCGGATAGAGTTCAACCCGGTCCGCGTGCGCACGCACTTCATCCACACGCTGATGCGGCTCGAGCTCGAGAAGAAGCCGCACCGCGACGAGGAGCACCACCAGGAGAGCACCAACACCAGCCAACCGCACCACCACAGCCTCAGCCACAGCCTCAGCCACAGCCTCGGCCATCACCAGAGTCGACTCGCGGTACCGCTGTCCTCGGTGATAGACTCGCCTAACGACTGTCTAACGGGCGGCTTCACCAGCCTACACTACGACACTCAGGACACGGGCGGCGTCAACAGGACCGACAGCCTCGACCTCTACACCATCAGGGACGATTGCTATCCGAGCGACGACTGCCTCGGCGATCCCGGACAGACGCAACAGCAGAGAAAACTCCACGGCGAATTCAGCCAGAGCTTTCAGCATTACGGGGCACCGGGACCGAGTACTTCCTTTCAGCAGAATCCATACGCCGATTACCAGACCTACCAGAACCTGCCATCGACCTCCAGGTCAGTGGGTTTCAGATCTTGTACGGGCACGGGTACGGGATGCCTGCTTTGGGATACCGTGTCTCAATGTTTTATTTTAGTTTATTTTAGTCCCTATTTAATTTTCTACAAAGGGAAAACCGTATTCTTATTTCTATACTCGTCACTTTATGTTTGGACCGTAGCAGCTACTCCACGTGAATTGAAAGTATTCGATACTGCATTCAAATGATATAAGAAATTAAACCGTTTTATCGACATAAAAACATTTTTGACGACTGCTATAAATGCACTTTGAATAATTGTATAATTTTATTGTCTTTGTTTTTTATACTCGTGAAATCGTAAAACATTTTCAAACTTTAAAAACTTTCCTTGGTGATAATCTTTAATAGCTATGACTATTTTATTAACTTATATGAAATTCATACTTTTAAATTTAGTGGTGTGGTAATGGAACAAGTAGTAAAAACAGATTTTATAGCTTGAGATCTTCTTTTATAAGTAATGTCTTTCAAATCGAGCTTACTACTTATCTTACGTTTCTGTAAAGGAATAAATAATATAATAATGGTAAAGTTGATTTGATCAATTTTTATAATCAAATGTACATTATTAGTCTATTAAATTATAATCTTTTAATTTCATTTAATTAATGTTATATAATTTTATAAATTTACACAAGTAAAGAGATATTTTTACACACTAAAATATTATAAAGTATAGACTTATAGTATTAAAATATTATAGCAATATTTTCATTCACCACGCAAATGTTATCCTTACATAATACTAAGATCAGCCTTTTGAAAATATTCAAGGCCGTATTATATTGTCAAGTTGCGATTGCCTTCTTACATGCAGAAAAAACTCATTAAGTTAAATTTAATGATATACTAGGTAGCCACGCCTCGAAAAATCTGTTGTATTGCATTCAGAAACCATTTGATGTTCGGATAACTCATCGTATAAATATGTTCTACTCTAACGCTAAATTAGATTTAAAGTCCAACCCTTCCTTCTGTTAAGAATTATTATAATATTATTTTAATTATTTTCGAAATTTTGAACACTGGGCATTGAATATTCTATTTGGAGCTATTTAATTGGAAATTCGTGAAGCTTTAAAGAGATATTTATATTCTGTTGATTTCTTTGAAAGCCAAAAAAAAAATCAAAGATTTCTTCAGTGTAAAAACGGTTTATGATAATTCGATACAAGATATTACAAATTAATATTAATATTTGTTTATTTAGTTTAGTTTTAGAAAGTTTTTTCTCTACATAATCAATAATAAAATCAAAAAATAAGTTGCCAAAAATGTATTACATTAACACCTTCAAACCACTTCTCTATCGAAAAGTTTCACGAAATTTCTGCCTTATAACTAAAAAAGTACGATTCAACGATTTTTCACCAGTCATTTGTACTTCTGTATTACAGGGCGACCTTTCAACCACAATTCCAACCAGTCTCAGCAACTCAAAGCTTCTCGCATTACGGCTCTTACTCCCAGGACTCGAGCTCCGCGTCTACATCCAGCAGCTGCCAACAGAGTCACTCGCTCATCCAGCAACAACAGCATCAACAACAGCACAATAGCGTCATTTACGAATCGCCTTTCTCCCAAGACGAAGTGACTGGCTCGCAATACACGAATCTTAATTCGATTCAACCGATGAGCTCAGTCGTTCAGCAGATTGGCAAACTCGAGCCGTTTTCGGAACTGCTGTCCGCGAGATATTCATATTACGGTGATGTTGTCGAGCAACAACAACCACATCATCATCATCATCATCAGCAACAACAACAACCACAGCAGCAGCAGCAGCAGCAGCAGCAGCAGCAACAGCAGCAACAGCAGCAGCAACAGCACATAGTTTATCATACAAATGGTGGCAAAATGGAGATGGGAAAGAATGAGTTAACCGGGAATGAGCAGCAGGATCAGTTGGGAGACGATGATTGCGACGAAAATTTCGGCGAGATCATTAAGAAGTCGATGGTCGAGACTGTGTCCGCTTAGGTTGCTGATCGAAGATAACGAATTAGTGGGATTTTTTAGTTCTTTTGGATATTCTTGCATCTAAGGAGAGAGTGACTACTGAAAAGGCTTGCTTTTGGGAATTTCATCTTCTGACTAATTTTAAAAAAACGAACTCGCGTTAGATAAATTTATTTACATTTGCATGAAAACTATTTCTTTTTGCAGAATTAATGTAAAGATTGCATGCCGTTTTTTTTATATTTTACCACTTATAGATTTTTTATCCAACAGACATTTCGTATTCATTTTAAACAAACACTATGGTGCAATATTGAAAATACTGTGCAAAAGTAAACATTGGTGCATATGATTAATTGAAGTTGACGACGACAACTAATAAATTTTTCAAAAACAGGCTATTTAATTGCAATATCGATGTTAACTATTCATTGGAATAGTAAACACGTTTTATTTCATATACATGTAGGAAAATGCGTTCAACCGCTATTATTTATTACATATTTTTATGTAATTGTACACGTTATAGTAATGGAAATCTTTACATCTAAAAAATTATGATAGTCTGGAGTCGAGCTGAAATATTTTGATGGTATTTTATGTTTATGCAATAACTTATAGTAATATTAATCGGCTCTAAATATAAATATCTCTCCTTTAGATTTTAGGATTCCAAAAAGCTTCTGAAAAATTCTTATTTTACATTCGAACTCCGTCAATAGGGAAACTGTGGCGTAGTACCTGAGTTTCGAGTCGATAGAGAAAGTCTTTTTAAGATACTGTGTTATCGTTCATCGATTGCGAAGTTTCAGGCAATAGGCGAATCTTTAGGTGAAAATAAAGCGCGGAATATTCTATTACGGGCACAGTTGCCTAGGAATCTTGAAAAGGTGTTTTTTTATTTGTACGATGTGATTATTTAAGATTATAGATGCAAAGAAATACCGTTTGTGAAAGTATACAATATAAGTCACTTTGTGAATATTGATTAAAGAAAAAGCAATTAAAAACAATTTTTTAAATGGAATATCGTTATTCAGAAAATAAATTTAAAAAGATACATTGATGTAAGGAAAGGAATATAAAAATAGTTTTTCAAGATTTCTCGGAGCTTCAAAAGGTGCGTCCGCCCGGGATGGACGACATTTGCGTGATACTGCGATAATTTCGGCGGATACGATTTCCCGAAGAGTCGCGCAGAAACGCAACGATAAGGAGCAATTTTAGAATGTTTTTGATGGAAATATTGTTTTCCATTAACGAAAAACGTTTTAGAATAAGAAACAAATTCTTTGTCAAATGACACACGATATAGTCGATTGAAAAATATAAAAAATATGTAAAACAAACGAGAGATTCAACGAGGTTGTGACCAAAACATTATGGGATCAGCTTAGAATGCAATTTATACAGTAATGGTAAAAACTAAAAATGTAATTTATAGATCTGTGAATCAACCTGTTATTTGACAGAAATTCCTTTTCTAAACACAAATCAATTTCTGTTGCATTTGATTTAAATTTATATAATTTTATTGATTTTAGAAATAATAATCAAAACATTGTTTTTATGTATTCTGATGATGATAGATACTTCGTCGAAAGCTATTAACAATAATGTAACAATAAGGCTTCCAAAGTAAATTTGTTTAATAAATAATTTTTGTGTTTTCAATGGATTTCTTTTGTTTTTCATGCAACGTTTAAAAATTAGAGTATCGTGGGATTGAAAAGTTTTATTGACTTTTCGTCCTATGAGTAATATTAAAAAAACAAACAAATTTTCATAAATGCATTCTGTATGCGGTAACGAACCACATAAAAAAAGTATGAAATTCTAATCGAAAGATTGATTGGTTGCCTTGCTTTGTTTATTTGAAGCACGCCCCTGCTAGTAGGAAAAGGTTCTGAATAAACCTATTTAGCATCCCGGGACGTTGATCGCTAAAATCCTTGATTAATCCAAGTACTAATGCATAAGAAATAATGATATGATAGTGTTAAATTTATACATACGATATTATATATGAATATATATTATATAATATATATTATATCGGACGTGTCAGTTCCCGAGTGTTTTTCCCGGCGAAACACTTCCGTTATTCTTTTTGATTGTATCTATACAAGATGCGCCTGCGATGCGATTTTTTGTCGCGGGTTATGTATAAATATTGAGGGGGCATAGGCGAAAATATTGGTTTAGTTCGATTCCGTTGCTCGTAAAAAATATTGACGATAGCGACTTCAATCGAAGTTCTGCGTTATATATGTTATTATACGATGCAAGGGACGTGACACCTCCATACGGCATATAAATATGAAATGAAAAATACATATACACTACACGTATGTAAGTAACTTTTAGATTATTTGAGTAAAAAAAGGCATCATAGTTTATAGTGTTTTATTAAATGTTGTGAAAAAGTGTGCCCGTCTTTTTTGTATGTTCGTCTCACGTTTTACGTGTGTTCCTATACACTTCTCCTTATCCTTTTCCTCCATGTTAGATGAAAAGCGATCTTGAATGTAGCTTTAACTTTTGTTTCAATTACTTTACACGTGTTATAAAATCTATTTATTTTTTAAAATCTTTATATTTATACAGGTACTTATTTTTCTAAATTTGTTTTTTCGTTAATTTTTTGTTATCTGCAACGTATTGATACATAGAACAGTTTAAGATAATTAAATTAATAATTTATTTAAATAAGGAGCGCGGCATAATCTTAATTTACTTTTTATTTTTCTGTGAAAAAATTAATTTTTACTTAACAAAATATTTATAAAACATTTTTATAAAATTAACATTTGACTAAACTTTAGTGGATCGTGTATAACAATTATTATTCATTAATTTACCTTGAATGCATCGTCTACCTGCCATGCCACCGCCTACAGGGGATAGCGGGGCATGCGTAGCTGGCATGGTCACTTTGGCAGTCAAAATTTTATGATTTAATAAAAATATTTTGGAATTTTTATTTTTACTACTAGATCTTTTGTCAATAACGCTTCTTTTTATACATTTAAACTTATAGAAATAAAATATTTTTTTAATATAAATTGAGGTTGAAATTTAGAGGTCCGTCTTGCCGACGGCAAGTAGTATTCAGTCGTTCGTTAAAGTTATTAATTTATATTGATATACAATTATGAAGGGTGCATTAAAAAGCTTAACTCTAGAACTTTAATTTAATTTTTTTTTTTCATTGCACAATTAAAGACAAAAAAGTTATTATCAACTTCAAAAAGAGTGCTTAGCGGGGCACGTTTGGCGTGAGGAGCACGGTATCGCTGTGAACGCCGAATCAAAACAAACAGTGGCACTTCGCGAATATTAAGTCCCGATAATTGACTTAATCTAAATTATTAGTGTTAGTTTAATGGTTAGGAAATATAAAAAACAAAACAAATAAACTCTCTTGGACTTAAATACATCCACCAGACCTCGCCAAATGTGCCCCGCTGATCTGCCAATGTTACCATGATAAAAAAATACTACGTGTCCAAATGGGTTTAAACGTTACGGTATTCGATTCTTAAAGGAATAAAGAGTGCATGAATATATAAAAGAAAGTTGATATCCATTTCCTCTTGTTTATTTTATTTTAAACATTTTCTGCCAGTGGTGCCCCGCTCTCCCCTATGTAATATATGATATACCAATATATTATCACCAATGTGAACCTGGCCCCCGAAATTGCGTACATAATTGCATTTCATACCTTTTTAAATGCACTAATAGCACTTACTGTTATTATAATTTGCTAAATTTGCTAATTCACGATATTTAATAGCAAAGTTCAAAAAATATATAAGTCAGTCCCCGGGTAAATACTTTATGTACAGATTCGATTTTGGGCTTAAATTAAAGAATTTAATTTGCTAAAATTGATCGTGGAGTGATTTTTGTAATAAGTTAATTGCAATAAAAAATAATTAATATTATTTGTTTACTCTGTATTAGCAGACGAGTTTTTCGGAATCAGCTGTTCCGAATTCCTAATTGCTACGAGCAGAAAACGGAAGTATGATTCCACTGGCATTCCATAAGCGACAGCGACATCTGTAAAATACGTGGTCACTGGGTCGGAGAGGAATGGACGTGTTTGCACGACTCCGTTATTTCTTTTATTTTTTTTTAATTTACATTTATCAAAATTCCGTTTCTTTACCATCCCGCGAAGGAGATTTAGCTCCAGTCATTAAATGATTAAAAGTTCTTTTACTACTAATACCAATTGTTATTGATAAACATATATTTTACCACCTCCCGGCTCCCATCAAGGTCGGTAGTGAGTCCACAGCTTGTGCTGGGCTGAGATATATTGTATGTCTCAGATATCTTGTACCAGCGATAGACTAATAATATCCAGAAAATAAGCACCCAGTTGTATTTTTATAAGTGTTGCCCTAAGATTTTCATTCTAACCTCTTGCAGTTTGCTTGTGATGCATAAGATTCAAGTAGATTAAAGTGGATACACGTGCTACTTGACTTTTGTTTTGGATGTGAATATTACATAGCACCTACAGTGTCGTAGTTGGTGCAATAGTTTAATTCGAAATAAATTAGCTATTACAAGTAAATAGCAATACAAGAATTTAACGTTCATCAAATGATTCGAGTACATCATACGGAGCCGAACACGTATTAAGGAAAAGAAACAAAAAGTATGCGAATGCAGCGAAGACGTATACGACACGTGCGAACTACAAAAAAGTTGAAAACACGATCTTTGTTGAACACGTGTTATTTTAAACTCCAAAAACAGTAGTCTTTTGGATCATTTCTGTTAACAGTTTTTACTTTAATTTTGAACTAGTGTTAATTTATGATAATTTTATAGAGGAGAATCAAATCAAAGTAAGAAAACACAAAAATATAGAACGTGTTTATTCATTTTAGGTTACTTTTTATATTTAATAATTTCTAAACAATTTTTAGAATGGCTACATCTCTTGCTGAACAGCTGAAGAAACTAAGAACTCCTCAGACCACATTACTTTTACAGGATAAGCGAAAGCCAAGTTTATTGTTTGATACAAGAGAAGCAGCAAATCTTGATAAAGACACTGTTTATAATATTGGTAATGAAATTTTAATCATGACTATATATTTATATTATATATATAATAAAAAGTATTACTATAAGCATTTATAGTACCTTGGTAATTTACTTTGACTTACAAATGATTCAAACTTTAAACGAATATCTTCTTTATAGGTGTTAGTGGTTTAGAGGAACTGATAAAATTATGTGATACTTTTGAGAACTTTAAGAAAACTGTCTTTGCTACAAGTTCTATAAGTTTTGAACGATCTGTGCAAGATCGAAAAGTCAATGAGAAATTAAACGCTGAAATTGAAAAGTTTCTTGTTTTGTTATCTCCATATTTTTTACTCAACACAGCTCATAAAGCATTAGAATGGCTTATTCACAGATTTCATATTCATCAATTCAATAGAGATCATTACATATTGTTGATTTTACCATATCATGAATCTCGTATATTTGTTAGGTATGTAGATTTTTTATATTTTAATAATAATGTAGTTTAAATATTTATTATGATTATAAAATATTTTCAGAGCCTTGCAACTTCTGGATTTGTCAGATCCTAGTGATAAGTGGCATTGGCTTAAATCAATTCAAAAAACTCGTACTCCATTACCTCCTTTATTATTGGTGAATCGAGTAACTGTGGACAATGGCTTACTGAAACTCATTTGTGATCATGTCGTTTGTGCAACAAAAATTTATTCAGATCGTGCCAATAGTTTAAATACACTTTATGGATTTTTTACAACTGCTTTAGTAGGAGGTATTGAACATTCATCAAGTATTACAGATGTTCAATTTAACCACATGTTATCTGCATTATTAAAAGGATTATCTAGTCAAATACCAGACTTTGCAGCTAGTTCATACATGATATTTTCTAAATTGATTACCAAAATTAATCTACAAGAAGAAACATTGAATAAATTAGTTATGAAATCTATTAAGAAACCAGTTTTGGTACAAGAAGTCATGCTTTTGATAATATTTTTATATGATAATTCATATAATAGTCTGTCGACAGTTTCAGACGATCTTATGCTTAAATTTTCAACTAAACCTTGGTTTGTTGATACAGTTATAAAAGTGAAAAATTCAGGTGTAAAAATTTCTAAATTTATTATTCTTCTTCTAAACGCTGCACTTTCTTATATTGCAAAAAATGCAAAGTATGAAGAATGTCAAGAAGTTAAAGAAATGGTAGATGAAATCTTTGCTAAAATTTCATTGGAAGAAGATGAAGCCCTAGAGATACTACAAAATACATTAACTGATGATGTTGTATCAGATAAAAATTCTGATAGTGCCAAACATTATTTTAGTAATCTATATCAGTCTATTGAAAAAAGATATCCATCATCTTTTGATACATATTTACATGAATTGATGCATTTGAAAGAGTCAAATCCACACACAAACAGCATTTTAAAATTCCTTATGTCTTGGTACTCAAAGATGGAAGAATCTTTAGATATTTTTACCGGAATTAATCATAATAATCCAGAACAAAGAATCATGGCAATAAAAATGCTAAGTAAAAAAAACTTAACTATATCAGATAATCTTAGAGAAATGGTAAACAAATCTTTATTGGCAAGATTTAATGATGATAACGATAAAGTAATATTGGCTCTTCTAAATTTGCCTATAAATCTACTACAAAATATTTTTGCAGCAGATACATTAGTTGATGAATTAATAATTTTAGTTTCAAGATTTCACACTGGAGATAAAAAGATATTGGCAAAGCCAGCCTTAAAAGTTTTACTAGAACTTTGTGATGAAAGTGATGATACAAATGTGTTTTTAGTTGCACTACCTTACTTATTTCCTACTGCAGATAAGGATGTGGAAATTTCCATGCAAATATTAAAGTCTGACTTTGCTAAAAGAAATTTTTATTTTAAAACTGTAGCAGAAGAATTAGGAGAAACATCAGATGCTGAAACTGTCAGATCAGTAGCATTTCATAACATCTTAATTTCGAATCTATTACCTCCAGCGGTCAATATCATAAGTGCAATAAGACAACAAATGACACATGCTGATGCAGCTTCAAATTTCTTTAATATGATAATTTTAGGATCGGTTTGTCGGGTACCTGTAGGCTCCTTGGAACCTAAAGTTGCAAGAGAAGCAATAGAAATGAGTGCTGAAATAGTGAAAAATTTTCCACATGTATTACCTTTAAATGGTGCAACACATATAAATGCAGATAAACTTTTTGATGCTCTAGAATATGTTCACCAAGGACATTTACCATTACAAGTTAGTACATATGTTTTGGAAATGGTTCACAGACGTTTAAATTTAAATGTTAATTCAACTCTAGATTTTGAAGAAGATTTTGAAAGAAGTCAGTTAATTGTTCGAGTTTTAGAAATTGTATTTGATGGAATGGCTCTTGAAAAGTGGAGAAATAATTATCCAGAATGGAAATCACATTATGAATGGTATTTACAAATTTTCTTCCAAAGACACTTCAAAAATGTGGAAGATGCTATTAGATTTATTTCACAATTTTTTATAAAGCCAACAAAATCACAAACATCTCTTCATTGTTTACACATATGCTTAATACTTCTCAATACTTGTAAATCATTGCAATGGGCTTTTAATGATAATGTTTTTATCATAAATTTATTAATAGCACTTAGTTCTAAAAATAATGCTTGCAGAGAAGCTGCAGTGAATATATTAAAAAAATTATCTCAGACCTTTAATATATCAATGGAAGGATTTTCTGTTCTATCTTCGGAACTGATGAATCGACACGTTGAAATATTATTGGATTCAAATCAAGTATCATTATTGTTATATACTCTTCTATCACCAGATCCAGATGTAAGTTATCAATTAAAAGCAGATCTCCGACCAAAATTGGATAAAGCGAGAGAATTATTATTTAAAGCAGTTTCAGCAAATGAAGTACCCATACATGTGGGTTCACAATTACTTGAAGTGTTGACACATGTTAATGGACCTAAAATTTTGAAAAAATTAGTACCTTTAGGTTCTGAATTGCTGAGTAAAGTTACTGTTGAAGAAAAAATATTTGCACAAGCTGTTATTAAAAACATACTTGAAAGATTTGACAATAGTTCCGTGCAAGCTTTAAAAGACGAAAAAGTTTGGAATTTCTTTATAAAATGTGTGTCAATAAATGATACTAAAATTTTAACAGAAAATGTGAAGCAGTGTCTTAGCGTTATTGTAATAAAGCAAGTTGATGACGCATTTTTTTCCAGATTAGGCCAGATATCGAAAAATTTGCAGAAGGAATTCTTAGCTAAACTTGTTGACATTGTAACCGATTGTGAAATTGACTCTATTCTTTCTACAATCACTAGATTAGTAAAAAAAATTCACATAGATGCTCAATTGGTTGTTGAAGAATTGAAGCTTATGACAAATATTGAGGAAGAAACTGCAGAACTAAATAAAACTAAAGAATCTTTGAGAAGAAGAAAGAGTATTGCTCGAATCATTAATCAGTTCAATCCTGAAATTGTTAATAGTAGAAAATGGAAAAGAGGAATAACATTATTAGAATTTATACAACACTCAAATAATATTGAAAATGAAGAACTATTAGTTCCTGTTTTATTTGATTTATTAAAAACTTCTCTATGCTTTGAAGAACAAAGTCCAGTTGAATATACTAATCAGCTAGTTCTTTCAACAATTTATAGTTTAGCCATAAAATCTATTCCCATTAAAAATGCAGATACTTATGTAGACTTGATTGCTCAATGTATTCGTACTTCTCACAATCCACAAACTCATCACCATGCACTGTTAGTGTTAGTTGAACTTTTTAAACTTGCAGATATTCAAAGAGCTTTACAAAATATAATGCCAATATTTACTTTTATGGGCAATACTGTGTTAAGGCAGGATGATGCCTATTCTATTCAAATAATCACAAAAACTATTGACAGTGTAGTTCCCATAATTAATGCTGCTGATGATGTAACTCACGTCTGTGAATTTTTGAGACTTTTTATAACATCTCTTCCAGATATACCAGAACACAGAAGAGTTCCATTATTTTTAAAATTATTGCAATTATTAGATAATTATTTGCATTTGTACTATTTACTTACTTTTGAGAGTCACGTTCTTTCGAAAAGTATTGAACCTTCACAAGAGTTAGGATCCGAAAGAGTACGTTTTGCTTTATCAATTTCAGAAGAGTTTTCTGTTCAGAAAATTATTGAAGTTTGTATAAAATTAGTAGAATTTTTGAGAGAGCTACCAGTCGAGATTGAAGAAGGTCAAAAACATAATATAAATTATCATAGGTGAGTTTATCTTTATCTATAAACATTCATTTATTTTAATTCTTATTGTTGCATTTCTAATTTTCAGTAATCATATTTTTGACGTGGCAAATAATTCACCAAGAAATTTGATACGTTACAAATTTACAATAGTACGATTCCTTGCATCACTTTTATCTGGTTCCAATTTCATTAATCAAGTGGCTGAACTCCGTGAAGAGGATATAGAAATTTTGAAACCATTGTACGATAAATTAATTGTAGAAGTGATCATGTATGTAGAAATTGCATCAAAATATGCAGATATTCATCAAGGAAAACCAAATGGAAAATATTGGAAAGTAATGTTGCATGGGCTTTATGATATTTTGGATCGTGTAAATAATTTGTTACCAAATCAAATCTTCATAGCTAGCATTGCACGATTAATAAACCACGAATCCTTTACTGTAAGGAAAAAAGCCTTAGATTTATTAAACTTAAGGCTCAAGGAGAAGAAGTTTATAGATGAAGATTATGATGAATTAATCGATCTTATTGAGCCTGTGACATCTATTATAAATAAGCCTCACAAAATGATTAATCCAAAAATGGAAATTCTACAGATGACAGCACTTATTACCTTACAATTACTAGCTAAGCTATTAGCTAATAATAAACCTGAAATTTTCAAACCTGTAAGTTTTCCATGATTTTAATTAATTTTGTATACACCTTTCGAATCAATAATTTTGAGTTCAGATTTATTAAATTAAATTATAGTTAAAATAAATGTCAATAGTGCAGAAAATTCTTTTTATAGTTTGCAAAAATTTATATTACTTTTTAACTTTAAAATACAAAATCATTTTTTGTAGTGTAACTGTCAATATTAAAAAAATTGTTTTTTTTTAAACTAAATCTTATCAACTACTTTAAAACTATTATTTAGCATATATTGCATCTAAAAGATATTTAAAAATGATTGTTATTATATAACCAATATATTTACAGATACTGGAGCTAGCAACAGATGTTATAAAAAAACGAGAAGGAACTGTTTTATGCAGTGCAGTTCTTTGCGTTGCAGAACTGTGCAGTTCTATGAAGGTGCATGCATTACAGACTCTTAATAAATTTATACCAGCTATTATTCGCCTTTTAAGTAAACACTGCCATCAAAAAACTCCAGATGTACTTACAATGAGTATAGTCAGCGCCCTTCAAAAAATCGTCGAATCTTTTGGCAACTTTTTATCCCTATATCTTGATCAACTGTTATACGAACTGGCAAGATTAAGCTGCCTTTACACTAGCCCGGAACTTCAAAAGGTAAGATTTCGTAAAGTATTGTTTTCTAGAAAACTATTAAGTGAATAAAATTTGTAACTCATTTACTTTTTGTACAGACTGAAATAGCATCTCGATTAAAAGCAACGATACAAAAATTATCAAGCTGTATTCCGCTACGAGTGTTACTACCAGCTACAAATAAAACTTACGACACTCTGATAACTAATAAGTCGTACGAATGCATCCCTCCTCTCATGGAAATTCTTGCCAAATCTTTCAGTAGTGTCCAGTCATCGGAGCTAAGCAGTGCAATTCCTGATTTAGCGACCTTCTTTTTGAAAGTACTACAGTTTCGTGAAGAAATAATAATCTCGAAGGGCGAAATGGAAGTAGATGGAGAAGCGACTTTAACGGATGTTACCAATGTTGAAGAAAGTGCAAGTAAAGCTTTGGTTGCTCTCGTTCTGAAGCTGAGTGAAGCTACATTCCGACCGCTGTACTACAGACTTTACGATTGGGCTGCAAGAAATCCACAACACAAACAAAGAAATATAACTTTTTATAGGTAATTGAGTTACTTAGGATATGTTTATTTAAAGTGTATTTTATAGTAAATTGTAAAATATCCAATTGTTTATTCTAATACTTTTCAGATTATCGGCAAATATAGCAGAATGTCTTAAATCCTTATTTGTCTTATTTGCTGGACATTTTTTGAAGCATGCTGCGTCCTTGCTTACCGGGAACAATATCATTTACTGTAGTGAAGAAACGCTCGAAACAACTCTTGAAGATGAAATTAGTAAAATTGAATTAACCGAAGAGATATTACTCACGCTTATGCGAGTTTTCACGTATGATGCTCGTGACTTTGTTAATCAAGAAAGATTTGAAACTTTAATGCAGCCAATTGTAGATCAAGTAGAAAACACGATAGGTACGAAAGAGCAGTATGAAAAGAGGGCAATAGACTTTATTGTTCCTTGTATTGCATCTTTTGCTGGTGCGATTTCAGATGATTCTTTGCACAAACAATTAGTTTACCAAATTTTGTTAAAAACAAGGCACAGTAAAGCGTATGTTCGAAACGCCGCATTAAATGCACTGGTAAGAATTCTTTTTTCTTTTTTAAATTAGTTATTTTAATTTACAATCAATTATTTACAATTATTTTTTCTACTTTTTTAGGTGGAAATTGCACGAAAACTTGGTGAAGATTTTATGCCTTTACTACCAGAAACTGTTCCGTTCCTTGCAGAACTATTGGAGGACGAAGACGAAGCTACAGAGAAGAATGCCCAAAATGCTGTTCGAACCTTAGAAGATATTTTGGGTGAACCTTTGCAAAAATATTTCTAAGATTCTTATTCACAGAAACTTTTCTTGTATATAGTTGTACATTTCTTATAGCATATTGTATATAATTGTACATACATACATACATACATACATAAATAAATAATTTTTTTCCATATTTAATAAATCTGATTCTTTACCTCATGAAACAAATAAAAAAGTCGTTCAAATTTATGAAAACGTTTGTTTATTTAACTTAAATACAATTTGGACGAAATATATATATATATCTGTTTATATTGTGTATCTTTTCTTTTTTTTTTTATAATACATCATCATAAAATTGTGATTTTTAATAATCGCGGTAATACATTCATTGATTTAACGCTTAATAGCAATTAAAACGTGTACATTTAGTTATATCTTGTTTTGGCAGACATTACATTTTCGTGTTCGTATTTCGTCTTAAAGTATAAAAAAGAAAGATCGAAAAAAAAATCTCTCAATCTTTGTGGAATACACCATAGGGTATTCGCTATGTGAAATGATCTAAAAATGACATGATTGACTGTATCATCGGCAGTTGATTAAAAGAGAAAATAAGTTAAAGTTATCGTTGATAATCGAAGTAAACATTTTGGCCGTTACTGCGTCTTTACCTAATAATTAGGCCTTCGATCATTCAAAAGGTTCATGCATGTTTAAAATCTAATTGGTTGTCATTCGAAAGCCACAGTCAAACTTGAGGATCGCCATTCGTTGTTGCACTTAGTGCGATTTCCTCTCCTCGGATCTCTGCAGGCGTTTTTCTGAAATTATTGTCCACATTCCTTTTTATTAACAAAGCAAAAAAGAGAGAATTACATGAGTATGGGATTAGAAAATTTGATTCAATTTCCTTTTTATTTTGATGAGTCAATTACCTTTTTCTGTACTGGAAAATTATGTACAAAATGACGAAATTGCCGAGCAACAGCATTGCGATGAGCACTGATGGAAATATGACATCTGTAATTCAGAAAAAAGTAACAATTATATTTGATATACCCTAAAAAAAAAAAATTAGTAAAAAAGGATATTTTTATAAATTATGTAACACGAGTATTTTCATTGAATAGTTGATTTTTCATTTGTTTTTTTTATCCATAAAATTCCATAATTGAAATATTATATTTAATAAATAAAAAGTACAAATTAATCGGAAATCTAGTGAAATGAATTGGTCAGAAAGAGCGTGAGTGAATAATCCTTTGAATCAAAATTTTTTCACAAGATACTATGCATACGCCTGACACTTGATATCATTAAAAAAATCGTTTTTTATGTGCTATAGCCTTGATATCCTCGTAATCTCATAAAAAGCTACGTCGCTTAAGTAAAACGAGTTTTTGTACAAAAATAGTACCAAAGCTAATTTGAAAAAATAAATTGCAAATGTCATTAATTATCATGAATAATTAACTAAGTTGACAGAAAAAAAGAACTCTAGTACATTAGGATTTATATAATACATTGCGATTGTTCGATGCACTCGCGGGTACACAATTACAAAAGTTCATCGAAACAAGCAGTTTCACTTTGACCCGAGAACACCACAATAAGAGCGCGAGTAAGGTAAGTCTTTCTCGCGCGCGAGCACAAATCTCGAAATAATAAAAGGAGAAAAAAAATAGCAGTCGAGAGACTAACCTACGACGTAATCGGCGTCCTTAATCATGGCTGGCTGCGTCTGATCCATAATGCTATAGTTGGCAGTTTTCGCGACTGCGTTCTCGGCCGGTCCTCGGTCGGTTCTCGTTCCCTGGTCCAGGATACTGCCGCTACCGCTGCTGCTACGGCTGCCGCTCTCGCTCTCACCGCTGACGTCCGATAAACCGGCCAGACGATTACTGCCCTCGGACTCGCTCCTCACGATTAGCGACGAGGCTGTGGAAGAACGAGGATAAGTTATATACTCGACCGCTTATATCGTCATTTTTAGAGATTTATATTCGAAGGTTTTTCTATTATATTTCTATTAGGTATATCTCGCTACTTGGAATTTTCAGATAAGCCCGGGAAGTGCAATAAGCGCCTTTAGATATTGGGATGGTGATGCGTTGATTCACGCGCTTCCGTAATGTATTGCGTACTCTCAGTTTGTAGTTTGTACGATTACTCAAACTTTGTGTTATTGACTTATTTTGAGCGAAATGAAATATAACCAACTGTAACTGCAGGAATCATTGCGATTTGTTTTATTCGAATGCTTTTGGATTATTTCTTCTTTTTTCGGAATAAGAATTCTATTTGAATGTATTAGAGGATTCGAACATCGAAGAGCCTGATCATAATTAAATGCAAATAAAATAGCATTAACTTAATTACGTTGTAAAGTTAGAGATGCATCTTATTATTAAATTACATCATAATCACATTGATTGGCAAATGAATCCTAATTGATCTTAAAACCAGGTATAGCGTAACTTTGTTAAAAGCATTATTTTAATTGGAATCAATTGAAATACCAAAATAGTTGACTAAAATCTAAAAGTTTACATTTTACATAATTTCGAAGATAAAAAGTCCTTTGAATTATTAATAGAATTTTATGAAACTATAGAACCACATAATGTCGCACCGAGATCGTGACAGCGAGTTTTCTTCCAAAAATTAATCTCTATTATCTCTATATATATTTCGTTAAATGCAAAAATATATACCCTGGTTAACGTGTTATTTAAATGGAAGCATCTTCTTAATTTTTATCTTCAACAACGTAATAATGTTAGCGTGACGTTTTTAACTAGAAAATTAACCAATAGTTAGCCAAAATTAATGTTTTTACCAGGGTAATAATGTAGGAATTCAAATGCTAATTTTATTAATTATTTGATTTACTGAATTAAAACTGATCGCGTGTAATCGGTATAACTGCAGTTTGTGACAAAAAGTATATAATGTAGCGCGCACTTTATTCACATAGATTTTACAACGATATGTTGACAGAGAGAATTTATTCGCGAATGAGAGTTTCGAAACTACTTAAATCACAGCAGTACCGATAAAACTTAATACATCTTTTCTAAATGGAACCGATATAGCTTTGGTATATGCTCTTCCCGTTGCGTTCAGTATAATGCTGTAGTATAAGCGACACGTAAAAAGGCAAGTACTTAGGGTCCCTTGGGAAATAGTTAGATGACTAATAGCCCCAGGCTCAATTGAGACTGATTGTCGGGTCCTCAGCGTTAATAAATGCAATCTCACTTGTATCACCGCTCACCGAATGCGTCTTTTCTTTTTTAGCCTTACTTATTCTAATATACCAATTCTAAAGGAGCGACGAGTATAAGCCGGCGTAAATTGTGAAAAATAATAGTATTTCCGATTATAGAATAACGTTTGCATATACTTTTACGGTTTTATTCAAAGTGATTCATATAAATTGTTTGTGTGTACGGATTACCAAGTTGAAAGAATTTTTTATTGTTTGCGTCGCTGTGATAAAAAGAATAATTTCCTCGTAGGTATTATAATATTGAAAGAAGAAGTTTGATTGCATTATCGCATTACGCAGAAGTTTAAACTCAATTACGAAGCGAGCCCATTGCCTATAGAGACGCGCGCGCGCGGCCCCGATTCTGCGGGAATTCGCAAATGCTAAATTGTAAAACGAGAGCAAAACTGCGCATTGCAGCTCTACTCGCGCTTCATCCCCGCGAGTTCGACCGTTCGAACGTAAGCTCTCATGAATATGAAAAAGATCGTTAAAAGCTGGAGAAGAAAGAAAAAATAAAAGCTCCGGCGTTGATCCGGCACAAATCCCGCGGTGAAAATCCTGATTATATAAATTGGCAGGGAATTAATGTGTTCTGAGCTGCAGCGGCGAGATTTGGCTTTGCTGGAAATTTATTCATTGCGATTACTGCATCTGGTTTATGTTTTCTTTAAATGTACCAAAATGTATAAAAGTATTAATGGGTGCATACAAGTTTGCATAGTACTTTACATTCATTTTTAATTAAATTAAATACTTGTATACAATGCGACTTTAATTAAATCTTCGTTCTTATGAGATGAAGCGTGAAATTAAAAATCGATGTATATATTTATACTTAATGCAGGCTTAACAAAATATTAAATTTAACGTTGATATTGGAAATGTTTTGAAACTATCGGGAAAGTAAAGGACCAGGAAGTTACGAGAAACTGTTATTGGGGACCAGATAATACCTCGGAAGCTTGAACTATATGTTCTTGAAACTAATATCAAATAATTCTGTATGCCCAAGTTCTCGGAAATAATCTTTCTACTAGCACTATAAGATGCATAAAAGAATTCCTAAGTGCAACTAATGTATCATTCCGTTTTAACAATAAAGCTTAGTTTATAAACTGATTTTGAAATTGATGCAAAAAGTAAAGGATATATTGAACGAAAAACTGAAGATATTTTCTTTCGCAGACGATACGCAGTATTTCCAATAAGTATAAAAGCTTTCTACCTGATTGGCTTTGACATATGCTATCGACATTCTAATTAAATTTACCGAAAACTCTGTTGCAATAAAAATTCAGTTTAGGTTTTTCACGATTCAGCCAGTCATCGCGTGGATTCGGATGGATTTCGTAGCTATATAGATTACCAGACCGATTCCCTCCGAACCCATTAAACCGGTGCAGCCAATTGATTTTTTTCAATACGTTATATATACGTAAAATTACGCGCTATCCCTATATCACTGAAGGACGTTATACAAAAGAATTATTATCAAAGTTAAACGAATCTTTTGTCTAGACCTATTCATCTGTATTATGAAACGCATATATAGCATTTCTAGTAGTATACGTCATCTCCACTGAACTTTTCAACACAATTTTTACAACCTACGATAACGAAATATTTTTAGTACAACAAAACCGTTGTTTTTATAGATGTGGGTATCGTGTGTTACCGCGCGAGGGGGACGTGTAGAGTTGCGTGTAGCATTACCAACGTGTTTGTAGTGAGATAAACGGTGTGTATATACATATAGGTACCCGAAACTTCCGATATGATTGTGCGGATATATTTCATTCTAGTGCAATTTACGGATGAGCTTATATAAAAGACAATGGCTAAATTATAAAAGGGATAATTCTATAATGAACAAATGAAAAAACTCGAACACTACGAAGAAATGATAAAAGTCTATTTTTAGATACATGGGCCTTTAAGCGATCATCTCTCTAC
The DNA here is from genome assembly GCA_900490015.1 of Megastigmus stigmatizans. Taxonomy (NCBI): domain Eukaryota; kingdom Metazoa; phylum Arthropoda; class Insecta; order Hymenoptera; family Megastigmidae; genus Megastigmus; species Megastigmus stigmatizans. Next base: position 2,885 of record UELV01133362.1, on the reverse strand, counting down.
ATATACGTCGTCAAAACTCACATATGAAGCTTTTAAAGGTGTTTGCGAGACTCGGCGTCATCTCGTTCTCGATCTTCGGTTGCGAGGAACTGCGGGGGGGGGAGGCGGGGAACAGGGTGATAAATGTTAAGAACAAAAGACAGTCAACGCGAAGGATCGCGTCGGATCCAATAGCCTCCGAGAAACACTGAAACGACGACGATGCATCAACCTCGAGTTTATAACACTGTCTCTCCCCAACTCTATACAAACTTTACATTCTCGCGCGCGACTATACGACGGTGCTAAAGTTGGCCCTCCACGGTGTGTGCAAAGCTGGCTCTTATATTATAAAACACAAGGAAAAAGTTGGACGACGAAAAACTATATATCGTCACCCTCTTATATGCCAAGATTTTAGCATTCGAAACTCGACACTTCTTTCTTTGTTCTGTTATACAAAGTTCGGAATATATATATATATATATATCGCGCGATTCTGCTCTTATTTCAATATGTATGCATTGTACGTTTTTTTCCAGTCTATACTACGAGGGCGTCGATTCCTATGGCTTTTTATGCGCGCGAGTATCGTCCGGTAAAAATGGATCGATCGATCGGATCGTGAAAAGAGCCGATGAGGCGTGGAACTCGCAGCTGAATTCGCGTAATTTCAGGCGATTTTATGCCGGACGTATTGCGATTCACGGTGGATGCACGAGCCGAGCGTATTATCGCGCGCTAGTATTAAGTAATACTACAGATTCAGCTGAGAAGATAAAAGCGATCTTTGCACTATTGCGTTTTCATAGTAGCATTGTTTTCTCTCCCTCTCCTTCTCTCCCTCTCTTGCTCCCTCTCTTGCTCTCTTTCGCAGCTCTTTCGCTCTCGCATTTGACGCGCCATTTTCCTTAACTCGGCCATTTACTTATCAAGGATAATTATTTTAACTTGTCTACGTGTAATATTGGTTATGCGATAGGTATACTAATATCAGATTGTTGCCTTTTAAAGAGTTATACGAGGAATTTAAATCATTTAGTTTGGAAAAAGTTTGATATTTACAATAAATGTTAGAATAGTATTTTTTGCTTTTAAAAATAGCATAGCAATGGAATATATGTTTGTAAACTTTGTGAATTAAAAATTTCGATACCTAGTACGCCGAGAGAAATTGTGCAGTTAAAAATTCAATACCGTTTAGTAATTTAATCAGCACGGACTCCGAAAAGTGGGAAATGTTGAATTAAAATTTAATAAACCCCGCCATGTAGCTCTTCCTAGAAGCTGTTGTAATTATTTCACTCCCGGTAGTCTGTAATTGAATTACTGTATATTGTAATTTTTCCTGCGGAATTTCTCTTTGTGCGAGTTTTTTTTTTAATTTTCACAATAAAAAACGATCAAAATCTGCAAAAAAAAAATTGAATGAATGTTGTTTTGTTAAAAAACATTTTTATTAGGTATTCGTTGGATTGCACTTTATAGGGATTACTGCGCAGTTGTAGGGTTAAACATACCGTGACCTATAGTTAATTTAACCTAATTCATATGCTTCTACCTCTATTTGCTTTTTATTTACAGGATTATATATACTTGAAATTTTAGTCTAACTATTTAATTTAGGTCTATTAATAAAATTTTATAGCGATTTATGAATTAAATGTCGTTTAATAACAGAAATTTCTGAAACAAAAACCATATATCTAAGATATTAAAATAACGAAAATATAACCAATTAAAAAAGTAGCTTCGTGTACATAGTTTCTAGAACTTGAAAACAAAAAGTATATTTTTAAGGGTTTCAAAAATAATTACTCCAATGCTTTCTAGATGTTTATCTGTACATACAACCAATCGAATATTTTCCATTCGAGGAATTGTTACAACAGAACATTTTATTACGTGCAATTCTATATATCATAGTTATATCGTCCTAAAATGTTATCGCGTAATAACTGCGATTATTATAATATCCTAATGATGAACGCTCTTATTTAAATTTAATAAATTAATTTCAATTTAATAAAATCAATAATAAGGGATCGTTTTATTTTAATACGTAACATCGTATCAACGACTATAAACATTTAACTATAAAAAAGTGATAATGTATAATTAATACTCTCTTGAATAATTACTACCTCAAAATTTAGTATTACATAAAATATTATATAAAATAAATGCTTGATCTATCTTTTCATTAATATCAATAACTGTGCTTTTCTTCACACATGTATAAACATTAATAAAAAAAGTTTTATTACTTTTTTTTTTGCATAATTATAAAATCAGCTATTATTACGATATTAGGTAAAAACTAAGCTTAATTTATTTTTAATTAATTTTAATTTTTATAATGTTCTACGATAATCGTTGTGAATTTATCAGTGTATCTGTATACTTTTAATTGTCTATATTATTTAAAAATTATTTTGGAGTGCGAGAACGTATATTCTGGAGTTCATTTATATTCTAAAGCTGCTGGCAGTTAATTTATTTAAAAGAGTAACCAAATTATTTATTACTTCTAACAAATAATGGTGAATAAAATAATTTCCGATTAAGTGCTTAGCAATGACTTTCTATCAATTGTAAAACATAGTATACCTCTCTCGGATTTAATCAAGATTTACTTTCTTTAACCTATGAACGACCAAGACCCCCAATTTTCAACATCTTTTTCAAGGCCTTTTTTCAACTAAAAAAAAGGTTTGAAAAAATTTGAAAAAGATCATATCCGACGTATTTTGAGCTGTTATTTCGAACGGCGATACCAATTTTTTGTTAAAATACTCCTGCAAAAAAGTGCAATCGATGTTCAAATATTACGGGAAATTTTTTTTCATGATTCTAAAATATTTTTAACCACTTCAAAATGGCCATATTTCGCAAAATCCCAAAAG
>UELV01133317.1:0-15246 GCA_900490015.1 Megastigmus stigmatizans | reverse complement strand
ATATATATATATATATAGAGAGAGAGAGGGGGAGAGACTCTAAGACCTGTCAATCCTTAAAATGGCGAACGCCTTCGCTAATCTCGAAGCGATCGCGGACCATTATCTCCTCGTCAATCGCTTCTCTCCGTTCTTCGCCTTTTTATGTTACCTATTTGTCGGTGAGAAAAAAAGAGAAAGAGCCAGCTGAGAGAGAGAGAGAGAGAGAGAGAGGGGGGGGAGAACTTGGCGAGACTGTTATATTAGTGCAGATTTTAGATACCGTTTTCACGGTATTGCGATTTTATCATGTTCATTTTCGTTCGTTCGAATTGCAGCGATAAATTTTGCTTGAACGATATTCAGGAGTTGAAGGTTTCTTAAGTTGCGAGCTTTTTCTTACTATCGTTTAATTTGTCGCATTGCAAACTATGTTGGAAACTTTTTATCGTCTTTTTCTATTTTGAATTAATTTTGATTAATATTGATAATATTGTGATGTGAAAGTTTAGGTACGTATATTATCTGCAATGAGGTTATGAATTTCATTAAAGTAAATTCTGTTACTATGTAAATCAGGTAAAATAGTTACAATAAAACACTATCAATAATATATCAGCAATACGAGACTATGAAATTTCGTAGCTAAAAATATTACGTATCCAATGTGAAGCTTGATTTCGTTTATAAAATATCAAATTAAATATATTTCCTTTAAGTAATTAAGATATAATAAAATAATACATATTTGGAATAATCAATTTAAAGACGTAATAATGGCAATATACAAATTATACTTTTTATAATCTGCTAAACATAGAAAAGTATGAACTACACTTTCCAAGTATATGTTTTATAAAAATTTTCCTCGATAATAATTTTAAATTCAAATGATCCCGAGCAAAATATTTTTTATATTTTTTCATACACATTAGTTTAAAGCTTACTATTGAAATATCGTATATTCGGTAAATCCTGCATAACACACATCAGACAATAAAGAATGCAAATTTATATTGCTTACGTGTATTTGCTTTTTACGGTTTCGCGTTTTAGCATAAACAATAAAAGTAAATTTATTATTTTGCATTTATGAATATAAGTGCGTAATAACAGTTATAACTATTTTGATGCTATGCTTTTTTCTATAATTTAAATCAGTAATAAGTTTTGCAAAGCTTTTACCATTATGTATATACATACAAATAATATGAAACAAACGGAAAAATATGGTTGACTTCACATAATATAAATAACTTTTTAAATGAAATACCTTTACTGCAAGACTATTATTGAACCACATTTAATCAAAAATAGAATTTAAAAAAATAAAGTGGTATTCAAAGATAACGTACATGCATTGATATTTTTTCCTGACGCGTTAATTTTTTATACATTTAATCACCACCGGTGAACTAGCTGGTAACTCATTTAATCTTTTATTCGATTTCACCACATTACCTCGAGAGGGATCTTTATAAAAAATATTTTTCAATCACATTATGGTGCCGCATGAAAGTAAGTTCGAGAATAGCTACTCACCAGTTCGCTTTTCCGCGTCACGAAAAGTAACCTCGCTGAGGACTACAGGCTGACTCCTGCCCTTGGCATTGACCGCGTATACCGCGACGTGCACGCCAGCATCTACGGACGCCTGTAGGCCCGACAGGACGAATACAGGCTCGTCCCTCGTAGACACGTTGTACAGCGGCCTGATGCTAGGCAGCAACTCGAGGTCGCCGTGGTAGACTTCGAGGACGAATTCCTGGGGCAGGCCACCGTCGTAGCCCGCGTAGCACTTCACCTCCACGCTCGTGTACGTCTGGTTCGCCAAGGTGCAGTTGCGCACCGGGAATGGTTTACCTGCGTGGATCAGATCACGCACGCACGGATTAATTTTAAGGTTCGATGTACCATCATGAAATTAAGATAATATATGTATTGTACAACTAATGAATATTAAGTAGCATTAAGTAAATGATTGAAAAACATCGGTTTATGAAATAAAAAAAATTAATCTTTCTAATGTTTTTCTTTTTTGCATATTAGTTGCGAACTACTGCAGTTCTGCAGGAGAGCTTTAAATACCAGCCCTCTCCTGCTAACTTCAAAATTATTTGAAACGTGAGGGTTATGAATTATGAAATATACTTTTCGCTGCTTTTTTATCAAACACGCACACACACACACACACATATATATATATACATTCAGCAAAAAATATAAATTTTCTGTTCCTTATCAAAAGTGCTTGCTGTTCAAACCGCATAGCGCACAGTAACTGGTATAGGTACTATAATTTACTGTAGCTGATTTTTTCAAAGTATAAGCAAGTATTCCGCCTTTACAAACGCCTATAATTGCGTCTGGTGTACATATAGCATTTGAGTGTGTGGCTTAATTAACATCTTGTTTTTGTAGCCCGTTTTAGTCACTTTTTTGCGCGTAACACTCGAGCATCGGGAAAATAGAGTGGATTTCCAGCGTCAATGGAAGTTGAAGGCACGTGGCCTATTCTATTTTTAATTAAAGAAGTTTTCCAATGGAACGCCATGGAAGTTGCCAGTCATTTCCTTCGATTTGAGGAATTGCGTCAATCGACCTCTCGCTAGTTGCGCTCTAATATTCAATTTCGAATTCCGCGAAAGCGAGCAAAATACGACGCGTAATATATGTTACAACTAGGGTTTTGCATTCTTTCGCTAATTTCACGTATTGCTGTATACAGCAATTAATTGCAACTTCCACTTTTATATACAATGCAATATTAGAACATCGTGTATAAATGAAAAATTAATAAACGGCGATTCAAAAATATTTTCGAGATAATTTTCATGAACAAAATGAATCAAAATAATGGTACAGTGCGTTTATGAAAAAAAAAAAGCAAAGAAATGGTTTACAAAAAGTTAAAAAAAGACATCGGTCGCGCATTCTAAAAATAAGCCATATTACCAATCAGCGCACTTTTCAATACCAGTTCATAACCGATCGAACGAGCGAACGAAGCAATTACGCGACAATTTACTTATCGCGCGGTGCGCTCCAGAAATGAACGGCGTACCTATAGCCCTCGCGCGCGCGACAGCCCTACTGCACAGCACATGCATATATAAGATGCAAAGCGCGCCCGCGGAGAGCGGCACGCTCGTATCGAGCGCACCGTACATATATATATATATATATATATATCTACGCGCCGTGGCTCTCCAGGCGCGCGCTTTGCATTTCCAGAAAGCGTAATGCAATTTGCAAATTTACATTCGCGCGCGCGCGGCACACACCGACCTATATTCTACGTTTGACGCACTCGCACACGTGTACACTGCACGTATATAGAGAGAGTGTATATGGGGTACAGAGCCTCGGATAGAGCATCCATTGATCTAGACGCGCGTGTGAACTCGCCGGTGAACGCGCGAGAAAATACGTTGAGCAAAGCAGGCCGCTATACGCGAGCTTACGGCAGCATAAGGAAAATGAGAGAGAGAGAGAGAGAGAGAGAGAGAGAGAGAGAGAGAGAGAGAGAGAAGGTTAGTGAAAATTGCTTCTTCTGTTTCTCGTCGTCCTGTAGCTCAGTGGCTGTTATATATATCCGTGCCTTTTTCTCCCGCGGGTAGCAGACACACGGCGCCGATGCGATCGTGTGCACCCCCAGTTTTCGCATTCACTTTCTTCACCTCGCCCCCGATATTATTTCGCGCTTTCTTTACCTCTCCTTGTCTCTCTCTCCCTCTCTCACTGCCTCTTGTTTTTATCAGTTCTCCCTCTTTTCTCTCTGGCTTTCTGCTCGTTTTGCTCGCTGATACCGGAGGGAGTGGGAGTAGGCAGGGGTAGAGAGACTTTCATCGTCACCGCGCGCTCGCTGTATTTCACGTTCTTTTCGCTTCTCTCTCTCACAAACAGAGAGAGAGAGAGGAGCACTGCACGCGGAGTCCCTCTGTAAAATTCCAATATCCCGCGGTGAACGGGGATATAAGCGATAGCAATAACGACAGGTTCGAAAATAATTTCATCCGGCGAAGTTTGGCGGGACTGGGACCCGCACACACATATCTATACGATATATAACGGAATCACGGAGGAAGCGGAATGAAAGAGGGAGAAAGTGAGAGAGAGAGAGAGAGAGAGGGTGGCAGGAGATGGAAAGGGGGGAGAAGAGGAAACGTCAAAACGAGAGGTGGCAGGGGCGGGGGGAGCGTTCGACTGTTTTCTACTGCGCGAAAGCCCCGTTAAATTGGTATTCACGGAAAATAAAAGGTATATGCAAAATAGAAAACGGAAAATGAATAAAAAAGAAAGAGCCGCCGCCGCCGCCACTGTCGACGCCGGTGGCGAAGGGAAAAAAAATGGCGCGGGGGGAGTGGGAGGAGGAGAATGCTCGACATCGATGAAGCATCGAGGCAATGTGTGTGCGCGGGACAGAAGCGAAACGCAGCGGGAAAAACGCGTCGGGAAATCTGCGCCGAGACTGTGTGTGCGTGCGCTCGCTGAGGTGGTATGGCGCAAGAGGAAAGAAAGAGAGAGAGAGAGAGAGAGAGAGAGAGAGAGAGAGAGAGAGGAAGAGAAAGAAGAGCACCGGTACTTTAAAGCAGGGATGGAGGCTATGAAGGGCTCAACAAAAGATAGAAAGAGACGGATTCACAGTTCTTTTTTTTGTTTTCGAATGAAGAATGAAATCGAAGAGGAAGCAATGGAGGCTGCTCGCTGTAACAACACGAATATCTATCTTTTTATATAAAAGCTCAAACGGAAGGATCTGCTTTTGTCGAGAACTAAATCGTTATATACTTACGTCGATTCGACGTTATTTTTATCTAGTTAGCGATTTGCTAATTTAGCCTTGTTATCGCTCTTTCATTTGATCGTTTCGATATTTCCCTTTGAATTTCTGTCTTTATCCTACATATACTTTTACCAAAACTAAATAACCCATTTTATATTAAAAACATATTTAACAAATTTCTTTAATAAAAACGTTAATCCTATATACTAAACCATAAAATAAACTCCAATCCAAAAGCACCAAAGTCTTTTAATCCTTTTTCTCGCTCAAAAAAAAGCGGAAACAATTAAAACAATACATCGACGCATCAAACGTGACCGCGAATCAGAGCGAGACCGATAAGTATAGAGAGCAAAAAAAAAAGGCAAAAGAGAATGAGTCCACGATACGAGCATACAAAGTGTGGGGTGAAAAAGGGGGAGGTCGGTTACACCGAGCGTGTACGTATAGAATATAGGCTACAGGGGTGTTCCACAGCCCAGGCAAAAAGCGTTTTCATTTTGATTCGCATCGGCGATGCTCACTCGCTGCCACATCGACAGCAGCAGCAGCAGCAGCAGCGGAGGCATCGGCAACGGGAACAGCAGCAACAGCAGCAGCAGCAGCAGCAGCATCAGGAGGGGGTTATACGTCGCTGCAGCCGCCGCCGCTATGCCGCTCGTCACGTCAACGTCGATCCATTCGACGCTGCCCGCACCCTGTCACCGCGGGAATTAACGCGCGCGAATCAGTGCCCCGAAGCGACGTCCGTTGCTCTCTCCTCGAGCATCTCCACCTCTCTCTCTCTCCCTCTCTCACTCACTCCCTATCGCCGCCGCCGCCGCCTCCACCTCCTCATGTCTGTCTGCCCCTGTCGCTTATCTATTTTTCGGCGAAACGCTCGCGTCGATCGCTACAGGACATCGGCTTTGCCGCTTCGCTGCGCGCTCCCGCGCTCAACGATATTTTTTTCTTCTTTTCCCTGATGCCCCACCCCCTACCCTCATTCCTCCTCCTCCTTCTCGATCATACATACATACACGGATACGCGTGAGATGTATATGCGTGTGTATAGCTGTAGATGAAATTGCTGTTAAACGCGAACGAAAGGGGAGTGTACGTCGCGTTTGCATTTTTATTTTTTAATTTAGTTTGTTCAGTGGGAGGGTTGAACGACTGATGTGCCCCGGAGCGAGTGTGTAAAGATTAATGCGATAGCTCTCGGTGAGATTAAAGCGCGTATCGTCGGATCCGATGAGTTGGAGTTGAGGGGCAGGCCGGAGGGGGGGGGGGTGGCGCAGGGGATGAAATGTGACTTTTATACAATTCAATGTGTTGGGGATCTGGCTCTGCGAGCTGATGCGTCGGTGCGGTTAAGTTTTTACGACAGTGTCGTTAGCGACTTGTCTAACCAAGCGTTGCTTTTTTGCTAAACGATTTATAGAGAAGGGATGAGTGTGCTGGAAATTGCTCTTGATTTTGCCTTATCGACGAGGTGACGCGGAAATGAGGATGTTTTTGCGATGGTGAGAATTGTGGTGTGCATAGGGAATGAGCGAAGAGTACGTGATGAAACGTCAATTGGGATCCAATGAAATCCGACAAGAATATACATCACGATGGAATTAAAAAAAAATTGGTTACGTTGTTCGTGGCCAAGTTATAGTTAAATAGTGATTGATATTAAACAAATGTACCGTTGCAAATTTATATATAAGTGTTTCATATTTGATAAAATATTTGAAAGGAAAAGCAAAAATATTCATTTAATATTTTTGTCAGATTGATACGATTTTATTACTGAAGCAGGCGTTAAAAATAGAAACGTCTGTATTAAAAAAGTTTATTTTTTTTCTGCAGCAGCAAAGAATCGGAGGATAATCGTTTAAATAGTTCTCAAAATAGAATTTATCTGCGGAATGCAGTATCTGTTATAATGTATAATCCACATCTCGCTATTTTTCTATATTTACAGAGAAGCATAAAGGCTCGAATAAGAGGAATACGAAGATAAGAGGCATGAGAAAATGAGAAAAAAGGAGATATGGAAACAAAGTAGGAGGAAAGAGAGTCAAAGTCCGCAAGAACATGTGCGTGAGAAAGAGAAAAAGAGAAGGAAAGGAATAGAGAGAGAGAGAAAGAAAGAGACGGGGGACAGGAAGAGAATGGGGTGGAGCAAAAAAAATCGTCGTAGAATAATTTGCCAGCGCTTATATTTATTCTTTGGGGCTTATCCGCTTATCTGGCGCTTCGGTCTACTCTTGGCGTGCGCGAGAGTGGGAGAAAAGACAGGGTAAAGGTAAATGCGGAGTGAGGTGGCGGGAACGGAAATCCCTTTTGAATTATGATAATCCGAAAAGCGGCAAAAACGAGGGTGATGAGCGCAGTAGGGAGAGAGAGCGAGAGAGAGAAAGAGAGAGAGGCAGAGAGGCCAATGCGCGAGCGCAGAACTGACGCAAGACTGTGAATATGTATGTGTATACGTGTACAAGTCTAGATGGGGCTGACGAATGCTCGAGGAATTTCACAAGTTGCCGTTGCTGATATTCCCGGCTAACGAAGACGTCAGTTATCAGTCCTATTACCATTTCAGGGTCGCTAATCCAAAGAGACTTGGGCTGCGCCCATTGTTTGTGCTTGTATACTTAGCGGGGACTTTCATTTACTGCCGTAGTTTCAAAAGAGAATGACGATTTTCATTTTCTGCAATTTCACGAAGTTTCGTTATACGTATGGCAAAAGGAGTCTCTTTCCATTGTACACTCCATTTTATTCAATTGCTTTTGATTGTCAACCGGGAACCTGGTTTCGGTTCTGCTTTAAAGAGATAATTAGATTTTAATTTGAAAGAAAATAGTTTAATATTTGAAAGGTATTATAGAGAGAGTTCAATTTAAAAAAAAATTGGAATATTTTACAATAAAGTTAGGCATGAAAAAAGTTAGTTCTCTAAATTGATTTGACCGACTTTTTTTCCTCTTTGAAATATAGTATAATATAGAAATGTAGGGTATGCAAAAGCGATGATCGATGAAATTTGCATAGAGAATAAAAGGAACCATGATTCTTCAAATACGTCTAGACGGTTATATTGCCTATAACAAAGTTTTCATTTTCAATCTATAAGTTTCACAAAAGGGAAATCTCGATAGTACAGAAAAAGTAGCTAAATCAAAATCACATTTTGCACAGAGCAGATTAATTAAAAATTTCTATTAAGAATGGAAAAGTAGATAAGCAAAAATTTCGTATCCTACCGTACACGATATTTATTTCCTTACATGTATTTCAAATCAGACAAAATTTTATTTGTAAGATTTATGAAAAGAGATAGACAAGCCGTTGAATGGATGCTATTAAAATAAAACTTTAAGTATAAAAATCATGAATTACTAATTTTAAAATTCATCAGTGATTATAATTTCTAAAAGATTTTATATAATTAGAAATATCTGCACCTATGTAATTAAAAAAAAAAATACTTTAAATAAATGAATTTATTTATAAAATTGTTGGTCCGTATAATGTGCTTATTATTAAAATTGTGAGAAGTACTAATAAGTATTAACAGATTTTATTTAAATTGTGCTTTATTATATGATATTATTTATGCTACGACCATTTGTCTAATCTTTACAATCTGAGAAGTTTGTACATTAAATTAATAGGTACTTTCTTTCAAAATAGTTCAAATATATGCGAGGATCAGAATGAGAATGATGTAAGTCACATATTCTTCATTTTAAAATATTCGATGTGAATGTTCCACAATTGTACGTATTTCGGTGAAGTCCCATCTTTTACAAAATATTAAAAAAAGGGCAACGAAAGTGTACTATTTTAAGGAATTAATAATTTTAGTTATAACTAGTCTAAATATACCCGTAACTAAATTTTATAAAAATGGACATTTAGTACCTTCGATTAATAAAGAGGATTTTTAGGTCACCTGTCTTTCAACAACATCAAAAATGAGTCTGCTCAATTCTAAAAATTTTCAGTTAATTCCATTTTTAAAAATGGAATGTAATTACATTTAAGTATTTGAAAGGGTCAATTATTAATATTCAAATCACGCGGATAAATAGTATAATATATTATACACCAAGGGAGAAAAAGTAAGAATTGTCTCAGATCGCATGTAAATTGTCACTCGAGCCGAAGGCGAGTTCCTATTAGAAATTGATTAGGCGTTAAGGCCTCCTCATCACGAGGATCTACAGGTACATGAGTTAGTAGGCGACAATTATGGCAAATAGAATTCTTTCATTCGAATATTTGATCGCTATTTGTATACATTTCATTAATAAATGAGAAATAAAAAGTGCATGAGTTTGACCAGCGACGCGACGTAGCAATACAATCTCCTTAAGTAACACTAAGTAGCACTATAGTAGCAAGTAAGCAGCAATAATTTAGTAAAAACGGTCACTAATTGGTACAGTACCGGAAATGTCGCGAACGCAGATTCTAAATGTGAAAAATCTACTATAATAACTAGTTTTTACTGTATTTCTGGTACTGAGTATCCTGCAGTATTTTAATTCCCATCATCTCAGGAGAAGACCCATTCATTTCATCTGGGCAACATCTGCAGCAGCACCAACCACTAATATACTCCCAAACTAATTAGCCAGCTCCAATAAGAAATCCACTCTCCGAGCTTCGATATAGGCTATATATAAAAGGCAGTCGATATAGGATGGAAAAGCTATAACTCACCCGCTGCGACGAGCTGAAAGAGGCAAGGTCTCGACTGGGTGCCGACGACGTTGTCCGCCCAGCAGGAGAGGGTGCCATAATCCAGTTCGGTGGTGGGTTCGTAGGTGAGCACACTAAGTCCGTCGGCTGGCTGGACGGAGAATTGCTTGGCCAGCACCTCGAGGGTCTCGCCGCTGTTGTTGAACTTCCAGCGGAAGCTGTGCGCCGGCGGATCGGCGTCGACCCTGCACGCGATTTTCAGGGACTCGCCCCTCGAGGCTCCGACCACTACGATCCTGTCCTCCTTGCAGACCGGCGCATCTGCAAAACGTCAACGAGCCCCAGTGGGAACGTCAGTGTGAATGTTAGTGATCATAGCAGCTGCTCTATTGTCTAGGGCGATTTTGATCTGCTAATTTGAGAGGGGCTGACTCTTGCGATTGGTCGGCCTCTCTCTACCTTTTGTTTGGGAAATTTTTATCTGTTGTGGATTAGAATCATGTTTATGCGTGTCTAGTTTCGTTTATAATGAAGTTGTGTTCAAAATTTGTCATTTCAAGTATCGATGTTTATTGGTCGATAAGAAAAACGACAACAAAAAAGTCCGATATGTTCATTTTAAGCTATTCATGATTTAGTGTTAGAAATTGAAATTCAAAAGTATAACAATTTTCTTATCAGTTATAGGTACTTCGGGTATTTTCTTATGTTGAACAGAAAACTCTATACATTTTTAAATGGTGGAGTCTGCAGTGGTAAGGCGGGCTTCGAATTATCAGAACCTTGAGGAAAGTATAGGCACTTGAAAATTTTATTCTAAGATGTCGGTGAGGGTCGAGGTCGGAAATCGAATTTGAGACCTTTCCAGTCATAATCGAACAAAGCTACTACGGTACCGAAATTGAAGTTTTATTGGATACCGAAAGTGCTTTTGTATTGGGGAACGATGATGAAGATATATATATGAATACGTATTTGGTGGTTTTATCGGGCAATATATTTCAGAAGGATACCTTATGAGCATTTAGTAACTATCGCTTGTCACGTTATATTTGTTTTTGATGAAATTACTTATATGGGATGGAAATGGTTTATGTTCATTTATTTTTGCAACAAAATCGTTTACTTTACAATATACGTAATACGTATAAAAGGAAAACGATCGATATAAAGATTCATAAATTTCTTAAAATGTAATAATTCACATTACTTGAAACTCATAACTAAAGTATCATAATAATTTAATAGCCTTAATTTAATCATAAAAACTATAGAGTATATTTAAAGTTACTGCAGTCTTACATATTATTAGTAATTTATATATTTATTGTATAATTGTATAACTGTATCATTTAGATGGAATTATTATTTAATTCATACATTTAGACCATTTGAAAAATATATTTAAATAGTTTTACAATTTATTCTTGTAACGAAGATTTATTCTGTTAATTTATTCTTCTAATGAATCCTGATCGCATTCAAGAATATTTCATTGAATACACGAAAAAAGTTTCTAATTGCGGATATCGTAAATGAAGCTTTATTCAAATTGAATTCCAATATGCGGTAGCTTACTTTCCAATAAACGTATTTTTAAAAGTCCTAACACGTCTGTTGAATGAAGAAAAATGTATATACCAATGTTAAAAGTGATTTCACGGCGATGTCAAGGAGACGTTATGGAAATCGCTGCCGCCACGGCGTATTCCACTTGTCACGGAAATATTTGCATTTTCCGTTTTCCTTTGTCTCATGTTTCGTTCCCACTATCTCTCCTTCTCTTTTTTCCCTTTCTCTCTGCAAGTTTATCGGGCAGGTGTTATTGCGAGGAGGGGAAAGATGTTCGTCACGGTGCAGCAAATCGCGGAAAATAAGCGGCATTCGGACTAGAAAAAGTTGCGGATTCGAAAAATCCTATGGAAATGAGGGGCTGGTATGCGCTTTTGTTTCTCTCGCGCATGTGTTGCGGGAGGGAGCGAGAAGGAGAGAGAGGGAGAGAGAGAGAGAGAGAGAGAGAGAGAGAGAACGGAATTGTGCGCGGACCCGCGCGCCAGCAAAATTAATTCGAGCAGATGTATATCGCGAACGTTTTTTATATTTTCTCCTCTTCTCTTTTTCTTCTCTTCTTTCTCTGTAGCGGCGTGGTTTTTATAACGAGATTAAGAGCAGATGGCGGACGCTTTCTTTTGGTCAATGAGAATTATGCTTCGAACGTCTCCTCCATTATTTCGCGCTGCGGTTATACAATTCATGCGCTTTTTGTTTTCCTCCTCTTCTTTCCTACCCCTTTCTTTTTTTTTTATGAAGGATGCTCGTATTCGTTAAAATTATACAAAATGCGATATTGTAATCTAAAATGCATTGGGAAAGCGGTAGACATAAAATTCAGTCTTTATTTAAAAATTCTATTCTTATCATATTTATTAAACCGACGAAATAACGTTTTCACTCTGATACGGTGGAAAAGTGAAACGGAAGAGGTAAATGCTGACATAAAACGTAAAGTATTATAAAATGCTACTATCAGCTTTTTTGTGCATATTATCTTTAAACTAGTTGTGTAGAAATTGGTGTAATTGTAAAATTAAAAAAAATTCTATGCAATTAAGTAGTTTTATAAAATTTGTGCTTTTAAATCTACCTCGATTTAATTGTAATTTTTTTAGGTCTGCACATTTGCGCAGTCTACATATGAAAGTTTAATTTTAAGCAAAATATGTGTTTATTTTAAATGTGCCGTGAAATCGTCTGACTATGTATAGCACTTCTACTTATTTGATACATGTAGGCTTTTAAGTATGTTTTTCCACGGTATTTAAAGGGACGGAGTGTTAATCTACTCGGGCTCTTGCCCATTGTCTGAGATATTAATTCAATTAGAGAGAACATTTCTATAACATCTGCCTAATCCTTAATTTATTTGTTCAAGAATCCTATTACACACTTTGATACTTCATCAAAGGAAATTGCATTTCTACAAGCCTATAGACATCACATCACACCCTTTCACGAATTTCCCTTTATCTAATACGGAAGTTTACAAAGAGCTGAAAAATCCCTTATTTAATTAAGAAGTAGAAGAAGTAGAGGACAGCAGCCACGACATCTGAAGTAACTTTCAACTTATCTTTAACTAATCATCATTTAATCTCGTGTAATCTCGACTGGGGACAGTTCCTTCCCAGCGACCCTTTTCTAATAAGCACATCATGATTAGATGACAAGTCACCTAACTAGCTAAGCATTGCAAGGAGGAGGGCGAGAGCGAGGGTGAACCCTATGACCTAATCGATCGATAATCAGGAACACTATAGCCCAACGCCGACATCACAATTTCCTAAGCGAAAGGGCGGAGAGAGAGAGAGAGAGAGAGAGAGAGAGAGAGAGAGACAGAGAGGGTTGGGGGGAAGGGGGAAAGCGAGTGAGTCGCGGATGATAAGATACAGCGAGGCTAAGCTTCTTAGTCTCGTTCGACTAATGATACGGACATCAGCGAGTATATGGTGACAGGCGAGCGAGTGGAATCCAGAAGGTAATCGCGGCTGGATCGCTAATGATGATCGTTGCCTCCTGTATGAGCGCAGACATGTCGGGCTAATGAATCTGCCGAACGAGAGGGCGCGTATCACTCTTGGCCCATACGCGTTCATTCTCGAGAGCTATGGACAGAGAGAGAGAGAGAGAGAGAGAGAGAGAGAGAGAGAGAGAGAGAGAGAGAGAGAGAGAGAGAGAGAGAGAGAGAGAGGATTAAAACCTTTTGGAAAGCGTCCGCCGACTTCATTCGGCTTTTAATTATTTTATACTCGCGGCCGCGCATCGACGTTTGCTGTGGAATCTGTGCGCGGCTTTGTAAACGCCAGGCCTTTACTTGGTTAAAAAAAGTATAGCCGTGCGAGCTTTGCTATACGGTTGCGGTCGCCAAAAGTGGTTAGCTTCTTTCTTTGTGCTCGACTGTTCTGTGGAACGATTGGTTGCAGCATTAACAAAGCAAAGCTACTTTAGCGGTACATCACCTTGTCAAGCATTATCAAGTTTTACCGCGATTATAATGTATGCTAAACATATGTCTGTCGATGATATTAATAGTGAATTTAAGAAATTTTGATTAAACAACGCTAATTCATAATATTAAGGCTAAATCGATTAATTCCTAAAGAGTATATAGATGCTGCGGAAATTAAATGCATCAAATGATGAACAATCGATAATCAATTATTAATCCACGTCTCTCACCGATCGAGTTATAAAATGATGAACCGCTACGCGCACTAAATATTCAAATTTGATTCAAAATATGCATGTAGCGCGTTGCCTAATATTGTGATAACGCGCATGTCTAATTTAGATACGCTATATTCGAAATATCCCTGAGAACGGCGACTATACCATTATAAATTAAATCTAAAAGGTTCCATCTCGCTATACTCGGTCTCGTATTTTGCCAAATAAGGAAGCACATTATGGGAAAATTCAAATCGAGCAATCACATTATTATAAGCCAAGAGCGAATGTATAACAAGTACGACAAGTGGAAGGAAGAAAAATCTCCTGCGCTTCTTCCAGCCTTTTCATACCTCGAGAGACGCCATCAAAGACGCATGCGACCAGAGCATATATATACATACATACACACAACCAGGATCGGCGTATTTGCAGGGAGAAACGCGGCGGCGAGCATTGGAAGTTATGACAGCATTTATTCTGCTGCTGTTGCTGCTGGTGGTGCTGCTGCTGTTGCCTCGACCTCGATAAGATAAAACCCTGGTCGTTCGCGAGCGCTTGACCAATGGCGTCGTTGTCGTCTACCGACCCTCCGCCTTGCCTCGTCCCCTTAAAGCGAAACACGAGCCGACGTTGGCTTGTGTCATTTTGTACAATAAAAGCCAAGTGCGCAAGAGAGAGAGAGAGAGAGAGAGAGAGGGAGAGAGAGAGAGAAAAGTAGTGAAAAGACGTGGTTTTCCAAGCACGCCCATGCGTTTTGTCAGCGGCCGACTTTTATGAGCGTCGTCGCCTAGCGAAATCGTTCGTTCGACTCGAGTTATGCAAACGGCCGCGCAGAAGGAAAAAGAGAGAGAGAGAGAGGAAGCCTAGAAGCACAGCTATTCCTCTTGGTCTCGCCGAACGAATGCAGCACGAAAGATGTATCTATACGGTGTGAGAAGGAGAGACGGCGAGGATCGTGAGGCGAAGGTAAAGGGCCTCATATTCGAGGGAACAAGTGGGAGAACAAGAGGGACTCGTGTTATATATGAGCTCGTCGCCACGTCGCGAATGTTGCACCGGTCCGAAATGGTATGCGGTGTACATGTTTGCCCTTCCATGTGCTGGTCTTGGAAGTGATGATTTTGTGGTGTTCTTTAATTTGTTGACGTTTTTATTACGTTCTAATTTACGGTTTATGTTATTTTATGTTTCATTGTTGTTACGGTTAATGGAATATAATTTTTTGTGAAGTAAGAGGCTTTGGTTTGTAAGTAAAATTTTCGGTAGCACACGAGTACGTATGGGCACGTCATTAGCTAATGGAATTTTTAATCTTCTTTAAAGAATTTAAATGTTTTTAATTTGAATAAATAAGTAAAAAAACAATTTTTACCTATATGTATCTATTAGAATTAGCTTTGGTTAAGAGCTCAAGTAGATGCAACACAGGATTAAAAAAGTCGTAAAAAAAACAGTATTATCGAAATCATAGTAAGTGTAATTTCAATTTTCTGGACTTACATATTTAATTTTTATTTTGATTTAAATGTGCGCAAAATAGGATACACACACGCATACACACACACACACACACA
>UELV01133288.1:0-10072 GCA_900490015.1 Megastigmus stigmatizans | reverse complement strand
TCTCTCTCTCTCTCTCTCTCTCTCTTCTATCGTTCGTTGGGTGCGCGCGGAACCGTTATAAACCCGAGAGATAAGTAGCGGCAGAGAAGGAGAGAAAGAGAGATACCGAATTGGATTTTACATAAATCGCGTATGTGGGTGGGACGAATGGGAGGGAAAGAGCCAGAGGGAGAAAGAGAGAAGACGACGCTTTAAGACGCAATTTGTGCTGAATTTTTATAGATGGGGGAGGCTCGTTTTTATATGTACAGTGCCCTGCGCGAGAGAGGATTCGAATTAGGGAGCGAGAGCCAGCTTCCTTCTTTTACTGAAATGGGATTTTTTCGAAATTTCGTGAAATCGATCTGCGCAATCGAGAAATACGGTGCGGAAGCGCTATTCGTGGATAATCTATACCTTCTTTTTTCAATTGCTCCTCTACAAATTTAAAAGAGCGGGGAATCAATCCTTTAGAACACAAGCTCGTGTGTATTTGTGTACATAGGTACGAAAAAAAAGAAAAAGACTATTCTACAGTGTACAAATATCTTGAAATTTTCTATTTTTATCTTATATGTATAAGAATGTGTTTTTCGAGCCTTTACAATTTATAAAAAATGTAACTCAGAGTATATTATTATTGTTCTTTTACAATTTAAGCCTTTTGAATTATCGTAAAACATTCATTTTGTTGTCGGAACATGTGCTCAGCGTCCGCAAAGATTTTACAATCTGTTACCTTCGCAGCCGCTGCCGCGCGAATCTCCATCTTCGCCTGGATGATACCGGGGGCCGCGAACCCTGCCGCGGCGCAAAAAATAGACCAAAGTGTATTTATGTATAATCTCCCGGTACACGGGCGTCGCAAACCTTTCGACACAATAATAAAGGAGCATAAAACATGACACGCTCTGCAGAGTGAAAAAAGAAGAATATAGGAGGAGGGAAAGAGAGAGAGAGATGCTGAGGAGCAGAATCTGCCTGCAGCAGACGCTATGGATATGCGGAAAAGCGAGCATCGCGACTCTCTTTTGAGTGCTTCTGCTCTGCCTCTCTCTCTCTCTCTCTCTCTCTCTCTCTCTCTCTCTCTGCTGCTCGGCACACAGCCTTTTGCTTTTCATCCTCCTTGAACGATCTGTCGTAATATATACATGTGTGTACGTGGGACATTCTGTGTTGAGTTGGTACCATAAGTTGAAAAATTTCAAGGGGTTTTGTAAAATGCGATCGAGTTATTAAACATATATTTATCGCGTTTTGATTCCTTAAATTACTGCAATGGTCATATTCGAATGCAGAAATAAAACAGAAAAAATTCTGAATGAATTTCTTAAAATTAGTGATAAAAATAAATGATTTTTTATATCATAAAAATATATGCCTGTAAGTCAATTACTAGTTCTGACATGGTTGTAACGGGATATCAAATTAAACTTTGTAAAACCGGTGTCAAAATTGCTAAAAGAATCGATATTCCTAGAATTGTATAGAACACAGCCACATGGTCATGGCTTAAGCCTTTTTGCAAAAGGCCAATGAAAATATAGAAAAAAAACAGTCAATTACAGCCTGACTTTACGGACTACAGCCACTTTATCTTTATAAATCAATCGGTTCAACACGGAAAGTCTCCTATACACTCGAAGCAGAGAGAAGTCAGCGAGCCAGACGGCGTACAATGTAAAAAGCATAAATGGCTCCGATCCTAGTCTGAGCCGTAACGCAGCAGCAGCAGTCGCTGCTTACGGCCTATACGCGCGCGCGAGTTTAATTCGCCGCGGCTTTTCTGGAAAAGCGACCGCCGCCGCCGCTTCTTCGCTCTTGCCCTCCATCATATGCCCAAAAGAGAAAGAGAATCTCTCGTGCCTCGAATACACCATGCGTACGTAACCTTTGCGGATTTTATTTTACACTATCTCTCTCTCTCTCTCTCTCTCTCTCTCTTCTTCGTATACCCCCATAAAATGCGCGCAAGCGAACTTTTTATATTTTCAGCAGTTTAGTTTTCGAGGCAGCTTTCGCCGGCGCAAGAATGATAGCTTTGCTATTTAGGTCGGACGGGGTGTTTTGCGCGCGCCCGTGTTGCGCCTTTCGAGGAGTGAGTGAGGAGGTAAAAGAGTCCCAAAAGTTTAAGTAGAAGTTATTACTCGAGCTTTCTTTCTTATATACTTGCTGAATGCGAGAAGTGTAAGAGGAACTACTTTTTTTGACTCTTATATCTTTTTGAGAGATTCACTTTAGCTTTCATTATTCATTTAACCCTTAATATTTTAAGATTACAGTTAGTCTTTACGAGGTAAAATGATGGTTATTCAAATTTCCTATGGTAAATTGCAACAAAATAACTTTATATGCGGCTAAATAATATGACTAAATAATAATATAGTAACATTTATTAATCATCAAAAGTCAGGTGAAAAGACAACCTTATACATCATCTGTCAAAAGTTTGCTCCTCCCCCACCCCATCCCGCTATCGCCCGAAAGCTCCCCGACCAAAGCTCATTACCACAAACACATCATCCAAGATCAAACTACCGCGAATTCATCTTAGCACTCTCCTATATATACATCCTTCTCTCCAACTGCAAAAAGAAGAAGCAGAAGAAGGGAAAAGCGAACGAAGGCGGAAGAGACGAAAAAGAAGAAAGAAAAGGTATATATATAATATATAAGTAAAGCTCGAGAGGTAAAAGTACACTTCCGCGACTCTCTCCCAAGC
This sequence comes from Megastigmus stigmatizans, assembly GCA_900490015.1. Classification (NCBI taxonomy): domain Eukaryota; kingdom Metazoa; phylum Arthropoda; class Insecta; order Hymenoptera; family Megastigmidae; genus Megastigmus; species Megastigmus stigmatizans. The sequence continues at coordinate 7,371 of UELV01133288.1, read as the reverse complement.
TTCTCGTCCTCCGTTCGCCGACATAATATCGTCTGACAAGCTTATAATACCCGGGACACGCTATGCTCCCCCGCCGATAAGCGATCATCGTCGAATTCGAGAGTTTTCCCGCTCGTCCGCGCGCCACGAAACGAAGTAAACACGCCGGGCTTAATCCAAGAAGAGGAGCACAGTAAAAGTAGGCTGTACGTACAGAGAGGAGGATAATCGCGAGGATTTCCTTCAGGAAATTACTTTTAGCCAACCAGACTGAATGTATATAAACATAAACTGTAGCGCGAAAGGGCCTGCACGTTACAGGTTGCAAGTGTGTGTGTGTACGTTCTAGTCGCCGAGTTTAGATATACCTTCGCGCTTTAGCGGTTTACGAGCAGTAAAAAGGGCCCACGCGCGGTAACCCAGAATGATAAGATCGGATCTATGGGGTGTGACGTTGCTGCTGTTGCTACCGTCGCAATGTCTCTCGGTTAGTACGTGGAGAGAGATTTTGAGGGGGACGCGCGATGTGGATGGATTAATTGTTGCGATGAATGTGTGCTGGTATAAATTCGTGATAAGATAAGAGTATTTAAAGGATAAATCGTTGATATTTAGTTGCTGCTGCTGGGAAAGCAGAGTGTCTTGTATACGAGGAGAGGAATGTCTCAAGATAGTTCGTATATACATGCTTATCAAATCGATTAGATAAAATCGTATACGTGACATATAATGTTTGTCTTATTGCATTGCATCTCTTTTAACTAGTATTTATATATTCTATTACAAGCAAGTAAAGACTTACCTTTATGAAATAGTTAAAAAAAATATATGAATTCGAAATAAAACCAGTATTACAGACAAAAATTGAAAGTAACTGATATCAATACCCATATATAATATTGTATCCTTACTTGCACTTAAAAAGAAAATATTATTCCATTCTTCTAGCTGAAGGTTTTTCTAGCTGCATCGATACAGAAAAAAAGACCAAACTCCCGGCAAAATCGAAAAAAAAAGAGTCGAAATGAATCCTTTAGGCTTTTACAACGCAAACGTGATGCATATAACGGCGCGGCAGCGGCAGCGGGACGAGCGAGAGATCGGAACTTTACAGTCCCTAGCCAAAAGTTGGACGAGGGCGCGCATAGGGAATCCAATAAATCCCAGTTCGGTGGCTCGCGGCGATGGCGCGGCGGCGGCGTCCTTCTTGGCTGCATGACGCGCGCACTGCATGTAAAGGTGCAAGTTTGCGCGCGGCCCTCCCGCGAAATTGCGCTTTTAAAACGACATTATGCCCACCAGGAATCGAATGGATAAATTTTGAATATCCGCGCAGTGTGAGAATTCGTTTAATGTTTTTTTTTTTGCGCGAGAAGTTCGAGATTAGAAATGGAGTTTCGTGAGATTTTTTTGGGGAGTCCATCGATAAAGTTTCTTGTACTCTCTTTTTAGTATTGATATACAGAAACTGAAAGATCGACAGATCGATTTTGTGATTGAATGTGAAGTTTGAATTCGTAAAAGTTCATATATGGTAAAATATTGAAACTACAAGTAGTATATTCTCAATATTTCACCATTTCTCAATATTTCACCGTCCCTCAAGATCTGTCGCATTCTCGAAAAATAGCAAATCACAACGTTATTTACTAACATCTGACTAATTTCAAAAAGATTCATTAAAGTGATTGCAAAAGAGATCAAGGAGCGAGCGATTTTATACGAATTTACACAGCAATGAATGCACAATCCGGCGTTGTATGGGCGCGAAATCAAAACAACTGTCGCACAGAGAGAGAGAGAGAGAGAGAGAGAGAGAGAGAGAGAGAGAGAGAGAGAGAGAGAGAGAGAGAGAGAGAGAAGTTAGGTACACAGCAGGCGATGCATTGTTTTTTGATTGCATGCCACGCGTGAGCATTTACACATTTTTCGGGAGGGAACAAAAAGACACTACATGCCAGTTTGTTCTCACGCTATTCGTCGCCGGTGTGCACGGCTGTTAAGTCTTTCCTTTTTTTTGAGCTTTGATTTTTGGGAACAATATGTTCGCACATTCACTTTATCCTCTCTCGCAGTATTGGAGCTTTGTGTCCACTCTTGCATTTCGCGGAGTTTAATATTTTTGTCGCTTTTTCCATTGACGTTAACGTGATTTACTCATTTTACGAGAGCCCGATGGTATATCACTAATCGCAGTCCAGCTTCATAATTAAAAAGTCATTAGGGTTCGATTAAATTTTATTTATTCAAAGAAACTAGACATAGACCTGATGTGAGCAAAACATTTTAAGTGGAAAAGTACTACAATAATAATATATGTATACACCTATAACCACTCAATTGGCCTTCAGTTTAGGAAAACTTTAATCAGCAAGTATAAATAAATATTTGTGCATTCCTGTCACGCGGTAAACAGTTAATTTTAATCTCCGCACAAGTATAATTTGCACATACACATTGACAGAATAACGCATTTTCGTGACAATTAAAATAGTCGTAAGCGAGAAGCTAGCAATTATCGCATTTATCTGAGAGGAAAAATTGCTTGACCAAGGTTCGCACGGCGCTTTCACCTTCGATACTTCTACTCTGCGAATAGCTCGTTAAGACGATCGCGTATTAGGTGAGAAGAGCGGAAAGAACAAAAAAACATAATAGGGGAGAGAGACTTCGGTTGCTTTATTATTAGCTACTTATCTCGTTCACTGGAATTATCTGATTACGATCGGAAAACTTTGTTGTTTTTGTAAATTTTAATCGCCGTGATGAAGTGGCGCTACACCGCAATTTTGCCGTGCGAGCAGCGAAAATCACAACAAAGATTTATGGAATTACAATATTGCGATGATAGCAGAGAGGAGTTTTAATTACAAGGAAGGGTTGATGTAACTGTACCATGGCACTAAGATCGATTTACTGTTACAATGTATAGGATGTGTGAAAAGAATAAAAGTTTTTGAAGAAAATTAAGTTTGCATTTTAATTTTGCTTGAAAAAGTAAGAATTTTTTTACTATACACAGTTGTTATCTCAATACCTGTTCAATCTTATATTAGCAGAAAGACTTTTAAGAATTCATTTTATTTAAATAACCAAAGAACAATATTCCGTTCTAAAGAAGCAAAAATAAAACAATACACACATATCGTGCTAGAGAAACTTCCTCAAAAAAAAAAAAAAAAAACTTGACTATTGCAGGAGAGCTAAAAATGAAATTCCCCTGGCAATGCAATCGCGTGCTCTCCAGCTGCAAACCGCCTAGCAAAAAGCGAGCTTACAAAAAAAATCGCAAAAATCGCCAAAAGAGTAGGAAAAAGGTAGAAATAGCAAAAAAATGTATAGAAAAGAATAGAGAGGGAAGAGAGAGAAGGTGAGACCGCACCAACTCCGAAATATATATATATACATTCTTCGAGAGCAAGTGCACGCGTCAAAGGCTGCCACGTATACATAAAGCACGAGAGAGATATATAAACAGAATCCACAGTATCGGCTTTGAGAGTATGCGAATATATATCCTCAGCGAATTGTCGCGCACACCCTCCGGAGATTTCGACGATTAGCTGACTCTCTCGTTTCTCACTCTCTCGTTTCTCTCTCTCTCTCTCTCTCTCTCGGTAAATTCGTACGTGAATATTCAGGAATGCGCGTGCAAGTGTCGCCCGTAACCTCCGCGTGAAAACAATTGCTCGAGTGTAGACCGCCGCGCGTTTAGTTCCGTAGAATTTACAAGCTGCGCGCGTGTGCCAGTCCTGGTGTATATACAGGATATATAGAGCGCCTCCTCTCCGCCTTGATTGCAAACAGTTACGTACGCGTGTGTGCGTTAGCGATAGGGTCGTCCGATGTTGGCGTCGCATTGTCCACTGATGCTGTGCAGCACACGGGGTGCGCCGGAATTTCTACTGATGGCCGCGTCGGGCACCGAGAGCGTGCAGGAGACATGGGGTGCGAATGAGATTTTCTTTTTTTAAATTGCGTCGACTGAAAGTTGGGTGTCTAGCCGGGTTTTAGTTGCTTTGAAGAACTGGTAAGGGGCGAAAAACCAGGGATCGTACTGCAATGTTGAATGACCTTCGAGGGGTGGTTGGAGTCAGAAGCTCGCACGTTAAAATAATATAACCTCTACAAATAAAAACGTGCTGTTCTCCGTGCATCGCAAGTTCCAAGAATTAGGAAAAATTGTGGCGTCAATGTCACGTGGACATGCATAATCATATTCATATCGGCAATGGCTATGGCGCTCCAAGACGATCTTGAGTGGTTATTGTTTAATTTTTGTGCATAAATTGACGACTAATGTGCAAGATTATGGCTCTGACTTCCCCGTAAGTCTTTGTCGACGAGTTTATAAAAAGGATATTCTGAATTTTTAAATTTAAATTTTCGATATCCACACTGCTGCACTAGTATAGTCAGATTTAACTTCACAAGATTAAAAATTTTATATCCATTGCTCATAAAAAGAAAAGATTCATTTTTTTTTGTTTTAAACAGTGAATTAATTTGATAGCTAGTTAGGTTTATAAGTATAATAATCCCCTTGTCTCTTCGTTTCAACCTTCACTTCCGAAGTACTGGAAATATGAGGCTTTTGCAGAATTACACGCGATTTCGTAGATCAGTTCATTATCATGCATTTCCTTTGCAAATACCTTCATTATATCCCTTCATTATTTGACGTTGAATGAAACTTTTAAAGTAATGATTTCGCTCTGTTACTTGAAAACAAGCACAAGTATACCCATATTTGTATACTTGGTAAAAATAACATAAGACTAATAGTTATATTTAAAAATGTTTTTCAGAAATATATATATAGAGGTTGTCTTTTTATAACTTACAGAATTGATATAAACTTTGTTTCGTTATCCGTGTGCATCTTTCTTACCTGAAACAAGAAAGAAAAGGTACTATTAAAATTATTAAAAAAAAAATTAATTAGACAGTATTTTTATGCTAAGTGGTTATGTAATCAGTATCGAAATATTTAAACACTTGAAAGTAACATGAATAAGTAAATCTTATAATGTATCAATTGCACGTAATATTTTAATTATAAATTTTCCTTAATATAAAAGTCAATAATTGAGTATCCACTTCAAGTCAATTATAAAACTCAGGCATGGAATTATCATCTCGCGACACACTTCATAAATTTCCCGAATCGATATCTCCCAAACATATATATCTATACAAAATCCCACCGTCATAATAGCCATTAATTAAAATTATGGAACGCGTCGCTCGGAACTTCTTCGTGCCACAGAGAAAGAGAGAGAGGAAAAGAACAAAGAAGAATGTCTAAATACTTTTATTATCCCGCACGGAGCACAAAGCACCGATAAGAGAAAGAGAAAGAATCTGGTCAAATGAAACACCAAATATCCCCTCCCCCCCTCTCCTTTTCAGAAAGTACGCAATTATACTTTGGCGTGGGGCAACTTTTCCGCCGCGCCGATTCGCCGCCGTGGATGCTGCTACTGCTGCTGCTGCTATTACTGCTGCGTTGGCCCTTTCTGAATAATATCGCATCGGAGCCGCATCGTCATCGCCTTTTTATCGCTGCCTCACCAGTGCCCGAGACGCTAATTCACGGGACGCGCAGAATAAAAGAAAAGGCGCAAGAAAAGGAGGAAAAGACGTGGATCCCGAGCGCGCAGAATATATATATACAGGTGGAAGAAGAAAAGGAGAGATGGAAGACATCCTTTAAAAATGGCGGGGGATTTTAAGCGGCGTGCATAAATATGAAAAAAAAGGGAAGTGAAAGATCGTCGTCGCGCGACAGTCTCTCTCTCTCTCTCTCTCTCTTTCTCTCTCTGTCTCTCTTCTTCTCGGCGTTTTACACAAAGAGATTTCATGGACTTTTCTCGCGCTCATTTCCGACGTCTTCGCCGCGGAGAAAACAATATAAGACGTGAAGGGGTGGAAGCAAGAGAGAGAGAGAGAGAGACCATGGTGCAGAGAGTCAGTGACGTTAAAAACGGAGAATAATGAAAAGACAAATTTGCGAACTGGAAAAGCGACGGCCCAGGTCGATGAGGAAAGGAATCAGGAGAAGGAGAAAGAGAGAGAGAGAGAGAGAGAGAAGAAGCTGACGATGGAAAACGAGCGGAGATAAAGAGGCGAGAATGGAAAGGATCGCTGGGGAGGAAAAAAAGGAGAAGAGGCACACTGTGAGCGCAGGCCGTGGCTGAGCGGAAAATCAGTTTTCCACGACGTTTTCTACCTTTATTCGAAATAACAGCGGCGTTTTGCGATACTCCGATGCTCTCTTCTCTTACATATAGGTCGATAATGGTGTGTGTGTGTCTGGACGAAGACGGTGTACGTGCAGATCCTTTTTTTTTTAAAAAAAAAAGTTTATATGCAACTCTTTCTATTTTCTAGTGTGTTGAAAAATATTTTCTTTTTAACAGAGAGCAACGTGTTTCTGATAGAGAACAAAACATCATCGATTCAATTATAACTTGTAAAAAAGATGCAGTTTTTTTATAAGGAAGTATATTAAAGATATGAGTAGGGCAAAAAAATAAATAAATTATATATTGAAGTAATATAAGTAATAAAAAGTAAATGTCAAGCAGTAAATGATGCAGGTAATAAATTGCTGTCTTTGATTTTGCAACAATTATATATCGAAATTTATTTATATTTACTCTTCAGAAATAAATTTAATACAAATACGCATTCTCTCATTTTTACAGTGAAATTTTCGCACTGCTTGCAATTATTTAACAGCATAAAGAGTTGATTTACCCGTTTGCTTGTCTCTTTTTTCTATTTGAAAGACCGAGGGCCCATTCAGAGACAGCGAATGAGTAGAAACCTTAAATTAGAGAAGGAGAGAAGAAGAAGCAGACGTGGAAATTGCGCAAGACGCTGAGAAGAAAGAAATGACGTGGTAATCATATAGAAGAGAGAAGAGAAAGGAACAGGTCGGACAATTGCGAGGAAGGGAGAAAAATAAGAAAAAAAAACACGAAAGTAAGGGGATAAAACAAAGGCATACGAAAAAGAGACTACGAAGAACAACAGGAATAGAGCAAAAAGATGAAGAGACATCAAGAGAAAATGAAAATTAAGAATATAGAGAATAGTTTGCAATCAAAATCGATATTGTTTATTATTAAAAATAAAAACAATCATGTAAGAAAAATCAGAAGAATCCAGGCAATATACCCATCGATAAATGACGACAGTTCGAAGGCGCTTTGCGCTGCTGCTCTCTTTTTCTCTCATCTCCGCTCTCCCTATCACTCTTCTCTCTCTCTCTCTCTCTCTCTCTCTCTCTCTCTCCCGCGTACGCGCGCACATAATTCCTTTGACAGGCTAAACTAGTTTCGCACCCTCGTGTTGAAAAGCGATGTACGAGATGAGGCAAAGGGA
>UELV01133252.1:0-20377 GCA_900490015.1 Megastigmus stigmatizans | reverse complement strand
TATCTATCTATCTATCTATCTATCTATCTATCTATCTATCTATCTATCTATCTATCTATCTATCTATCTATCTATCTATCTATCTATCTATCTATCTATCTATCTCTCATTCCACTCCCCTAGTATTATAGAAAATTATGTAGGTACATCAGGGCGTCTGGCCCCCGAAGAAGAGATGAAGAGAATGTCTAAAAGACAAGGATTCTGATTTCAAAATCGACACATTAGCGATTTATGCCATCGTATAGCCATTGTTGAACTGTAACTTCAAAAGAATTCTACAATACTTTGCATTCATTTTTTATACCTATGAAATACTATTTTATTAAGTCTTTTTATTTGTATGAAACTTTTATCGTAGCGAAATATTTTTATATACAAAATTTAATACATGTCAAATTCCATGAAAAATATGCCTTAATTCGAGACAGTTTCATCGAAATTTCATATTGCATGCACGCTCTTATTTTAATGATTTTGTCACTATATGGAGTAAATGGCCATTATTTCTTCTCAATTTTCGACACTATAACTTTTTATGAAACCGTCTCGAATTTAGGCATATTTTTCATTGAATTCGTAATATATTTACAGATGGAATACTTCGAAAAGATTTCAGCTGTCTTGCTCATGATGATGGCTGCCCAAATACTGACGAGCATATAAATATTGAACACGAGGGAAATGAACACGAAGACGACACTGATTCAAGTAATTTCAAATTTTTAAATACTTATAGAAATATGTATTAAAGAACGAGCACATTATAGATATAGGCTTATTAGTTATTACTCTATGAAATTATTTTTCGCGATTCGAGCTTCTAAAACGTCCTTTTCAATTAAAAACTTTTTTCAATTTTATTATGTGATCTGGCGTAATGTGTACATCATTACCGAGGCACTGCCAGTTTTTTGAAGAACTTATTTCTATCTTCATAAATTGATTGTCAATCTATCTGAACAGTAATAATTAGTTTTTAATAAAAATGTAAAAATACAGAGAAAAATGTTATACTTTATATTTGATTTTATCAATATATTTTTATTTTGGAAAATGTGCACAAAAAAATATAAATTTATAAATTGCATTTACTAATATTTATGTATGTACCGTAAGTCATTATATTTATGGATGATGATTTTTAATAGGTGAAATTAAATATTATCCAAATCAGAATGAACAAGAGAATTTGTTTGGAGATTAAATTTCAGATAGTTTAATGACTGATTTCTCTGATAGTACAACTGATACAGATTCGATGGAAAGTGAAGACGAAGACACAGATGAAAATGACGATTTCATTCAAAATGCTAACGATCCTCTTTACCCAGGAGCACCTATATCGATTGGCGAGAGTATTTTATCGATTTTCACACTAGCTATTGCGTACGCTAGTAGAAGTACACCGGTAATTTTAAAAATTACTGGCGTACTTCTATCTAGTATTTTATCGCTTATCTCGTTGCATTGTATTAAGCCAAATAACTGCGTTAAAATGCTTTATAAACTGAAAAATTTTTTCGCTAATATTGATACGCCGCTTATTCGACATTTTTACTGTGAAGTGTGCTTTTCAAAATTAGATAATCAGTTTTGTCAGGAATGTAACAGTAGCAATAACATTAGTAACTTTTTAGAAATTTCTATTTTGACGCAGCTTGCTTCATTTTTTAAAAAGCCGGGATTTGAAGATAATCTAAAGCATCGTAATATGCATGACGGTTCTGTATATCAATCATTGCCTGGAGATTTTCTAGCTAATAATAATAACATTACGTTTACTTGGAATTTAGATGGCGTTCCGTTATTTAAGTCGTCGAAATTTAGTATTTGGCCTTTCTATCTTATGATCAACGAGTTACCTTACAAATTAAGAATTCGAAAAGAAAATGGTATTCTAGCAGGCTTATGGTTTGGTCCGCAGCAACCAGTGGCTAATTTATTTATGAATGCGTTCACAAAAGAATTAAAGAAATAGTACAAGGGAGTAAATTTTTTAGTTCCAAAGACATTGAACCTGATACACGTACGTGGGCTGGTAATCAGCGGCACGTGCGATTTATGCGCTAAAGCGTTATTTCTAAACATAAAGAAATCTAATGGGACTTATGGATGCCCACACTGTAAAATTCGATTCGTAAAATCGGACTTGCGCATTTCTCTGTTTTCCTTTATAAGTATTGTCAACGAAAAGATTAAGCGACTCATTATGCCTTTATTTGTACCGAGAATACCCAGAAAAGTTAGTGATTATTCCTATTGGAAAGCGTCCGAGTTATTTTTATTAGTATATACGAGTAGTTTAGTGGCATTAAAAAATATTATGGGAAAATCTTACTTTGAGCACCATGTACATGGAATTACACTCTTAGATTAGTCGAGAATTTCCAATCCAATCCAAAGCGCGTTTTGATATGTAAGACGATCCGAAATTTTGTCTGGGCAAAAATACCAAATGTGCAATCTACATTTGCTTCTTCACTTACCTCATGAAGTTAAAAAATCTTAATGGAATATTGAAGTCATATGTTCATGGGTCAAAGTACGCAGAATTGAAAATTTATTAATCTGTATCAAAATTTTTACCATTAACTCAAATGAAGGAAAAATTATTATGACCTGAAACTTAAGCATTTGAGTTTTGCAAAAAAATTGAGTTGTGCGGTACACGTATATCTAAAACAAAAGTTATTTGTAACTACATTTTTGCAATAGGTGCTTACAAAACGGTAGTAGATTTACCTGATTTTGTATCGAATACATTGAGTACGGAACTGAATGTCACTAATGAATCGAAATTATCTGAATTTAAAAGACTTTTAAAGTAAAGTATGTATTTTGAATCGAATCGTATGCGAATAAAAAAAAAACAATTCTTCGTGTATTAAATAAGGTAAATGATCCACTGACTGGACACGACTAGTGAATGGACAGCACTAGTATCTGGACGCGTTCGACCAATCACTACCAAGGAAATCGTCCAGACACTGGGGGTGTCTAATCACTAGTACATGTTCTTAAGTGTCCATTCACTGGGTCTTTTACCTTACATATTCGATAGTGTAGTCAGAGTAGGGATCATTAACTATTTTGTTACAGTATACAATTACCCTTGTGAATATGCACGCACTGATAGTAACGAGAACTATATTACGTACGCAATTGTTACGTATATTAATGATATATTAATAATATTATTAATGTATATTATTATTCGAAAGTTGATGAAAAAATGTATGTTGTTTTACCTGCAAATTTTCAGGAAATGGAATAAATATATATAATTATATTGTATATTGTAAATTAGGCGTAAAGATTTTTCCTTCCTTTTCGTAGGATCGAATGATTAAGGAGGATACCGATATCCAGGCTAGTATAAAAAGACGTTTAGGTAAAAAAAAATTTCCCCCTTACTTGATGGGAAATGATTAAAAAAAAACCGAAAAGATTTTCCTCTATGCTTAATACATTATGTAAGAGAGTTCATTTTTTAAATTTAATATTTTTTATGCTTTACGTGATGATGTAAGTTTTCTAGGTTTACTCTTTTTCATTATTTACACTAAATTTTTCATTTTCTAAAATTTTCTACATTATAAGCGAAATTTCGCTAAATTTTTACTAAAAGGTATTATTCTACACCGGTCTAAATTGTCCAAAACTTTTGGTGAATATGCACTAAACTTGCATAGTTTTATTAAAGTTTTGATAAATTATTACAAAAATTCTGCCAAACTGCTACAAAAAAAAATCTTATTATAATACATATCTGAATGTAGAATTTCCCGCTCTTTCGATTGCTCATGTCAAAAATAGAGGTTCCCATTTAAAAAATAAAAGTTTACCTTATAATGACCTTGAAGATGAGGTTCAAGGTCAAATCTAAAGTCACCATTGAATTCCCTGATAAATATTACTTAAGACCTTTAGTTTTTTATTTCAGTAACCATCCTCTAAAATTATTCATGATTTTCAAACTAGTATACATTTGAACTCCATTTGACCCGCTGAGGTCACGTTCACCTTAGACCTTAATATAAATCTGAACGTAGAATTTACCACTCTTTCGATTGCTCATGTCAAAAGTAGGGGTTCCCATTTAAAAAATAAAAGTTACCTTAAAATGATCTTGAAGATGATGTTCAAGTTCAAATCTAAGGTCACCATTGAATTACCCTGATAAAAATTACTTAAGACCTGACCTTAAGTTTTTTATTTCAGTAACCATCCTCTAAAATTTTCTGAGGTTACCATATTTATTCCTCACCCTGTATGTGTAATTATCAAAGTTGAGAGAAATAGGTCTCAATAGGCGCGATTGAATATCTCCTGTCTAATACGGCTCCAAAATGTTGCTGTATAGCATCAGCATTGTAGGTAGACCACTTGAGAAATTGGCCGGTCGATCACTAATTATCGGTTTATCAATGACGATAACACGAGAGTTTATATTTTCGAAACCTAGAATTTACTTTAGCCTCTTGGATAGGGATAAATTAAGGCCCAACTGACTGCAACAAGACGATGTACAGATTCGACAAACTCTATTGTATCCTCCACGTTCTACCTCAAACTTCAAATGATTTTTTACACTGTCCAGATCATTTATTTCGTCTTCGAGAGTTTTAACATCTTGATAAATACCAGGCCATATAAGCGATGCTGAAGCACTAGGCTCTTATGCATGCGTCCTATTGGTAATTGTTTGTAGCGGAGGTGTACACTCGAGAAGCACCATTCTATCGACTAGTGTTGATGGTATATGCAGAAACGTAAGAGGAACTTGAATTACTGTAAGGGCAAATGCTCACGTACCGTGTAACTGTAATTGCTGAGGAAGCTGTGTGACAAAGTGGGTCATGCTGTGTGTGACATGCTGTTATTGATAGGCAATATAATATAAAATTGATCTGTCATTTTTAATTTTTAAAGGCACCAACTTAGACCCAAGAAATAAATTTGACGGTGCACCCTTTCCAACGAATAAAATACTCTTTTGTCCGACCTTTACCTCTAGTTTTTTAAAATTTTTTCAATTTCAAACGCTGCTTTGTTTAAATCTTTTTCAGAAAAAAACGTAGAAAAAAACGTCAATATCCTCGTTTTCAAAGTCTTCCAAAATTTAAACCGGTTGCTGACGTGTCAATGAAATTCTTGCAATTTTGAACATCTCTAATGCCCAACCACCCTCGTAGCCTTTCGCGAAAACGTTTCTCGCTCTACTGATCCGCACCAATTCGTCCACATTGTATTTAGCCAGTCTCGGTTTGATGCTACCGTAACGTAAATTTAAATTTAAACTTGAAAAAGTTGCGGTAAAACGTCAATGTATCTTTGTGTATTTTTGTGCGTAAAATAGCGCTACATTCATTTTTTTTATAGTTCTTATGACAGTCTCTACAATAGCTACCTTCGCATCGGGACTCCGCACAATTCTAAAATTTATTTACATTTTTTTCAACAATTCCTGCAACGCTGATCTAAAAAACTCCTTTCTTTTATCCGATTGGAGTCCTAGCGGTTTCCTCTTATCACTCCTGGCCAAAATTTGCTAAAAAGCGTCAGCAACACTTTTTGCACTCTTGGTCACAATAGGTTCGATCCATGCATACTTGCTGAGAATATCGATGACTATGAGAAGGTAGTTGTAGCCATCGTTATAAGAGCTTATCGATTCCATGTCCATTAAGTCATCTTCCCACACATCGAAATCTCACTTGCTTGTGTAAGTTGTAAACATCTTGATCTTCGAGCCAATCAATCACATTTGCTCTATGATATTTTTTGCATGTAGCTTGTAAAATCTTATCTGCACCGGCGTAGGAAGTAGGCTGCGGGAGGCCATAATAAAACTGCTCAAGCTTTGTTTTTTTTTTGACAACGACGAGTCTCACAAGTAGGAAAGTTCAGCTCAAGTATCTTGGAGATTTTCGAATCGAATTTATCCGAAGCTCAAGCATTGTTTTATTTTTTCTACTTATTTATTGTTTTTATTAACCTTTAGAGATTTATTCTTCTTCTTTTTTCAAAAGTGATTTTACTAACTATGCAACAAGCTGTCATCATTGCAAAATTTCGCTCATCGGATGGTGTCTCCTGAGCGAGCATACATGAAAAAGCACGCTTCTCCAGTATACGATCAGCCTTTCGACGATTATTCTTTTTCTTGTCGCTGTACGCTAGATCGTGCTAACAGGCATTGCCCAAAGGATTGGTCTCTACCTCACCACATTCAAGTCGTTCTGCCAGTTTGGTGCCCGGTTCACAAAATTTATAGCCGGGAACGTGCATCTCAAACAGCAGAAAATCAATCAAAGAGTCTAGACCGCTATTATTTTTCCTCCTCCTTCACTGCGACACTCACTTCTTTTTCTTCGCTTTTTTTGTATTATACTTGCCGCTCATCCGACGCCATGATTAGAAAACTTGTGGTATCGGTGTAACTTTCTTTCTCCTCTGCGCTACAACTCGCTCACTGACACCGTGAACTGTCTATTGCGAGTGAGAAGAAGAAGAATATGCTGGCGAAACAGCTAAACCTAGAGGTTGAGTCGCAATTCCGGGCGATGAAATATTAGACGATGACGTCGAACCTCTAATGCAGTCCAAAACGCATCTATTGCCAATGTCTTGAGGTATGGACGCTTGTCGGAGTGCAGTCGCGAACTGACGATGGCCTCTGGGTACACCTTTTTTCTAGTTTTCATAGCATTTACCAAAGAGTCGATAATGTTTGCACCCTCAACAGGGGCGCCATCTCTATATTACCGACTCTGCGCAAGTGCAACTGAAGTCGTGCCGCATTAGCATGAAATTTTTGTAGAACGCTTTCGACGATATGCTCGTCAATTCTTGCCTCATCCTCTCCTCGTTGATGCTGCTCGTCGGCAGAGCTGTCATCCGTGCTCGGAAGAGTCACATTACCTTCGTCGCAGATGTCCTCCGAGAATTTTCTTTTCGCCGAATCCTTCTCAGCTCCTCGAAAGTGAAGATCGCGTTCTAAAACCTGCTTATACTTTGACCACTTCTTCCGATCGTCTTTGCAGACTGATGAGTTCAAGATATCGTTTATTTCTGCATCCAGTCTGCTAGTTATCATGCCGGGTGTCTGTACAGATTTTAGCCCACTATTTGCAAGCCAGAGACGAATACGATTCAAACTCTCTTGAGGTATGAGAATCATTTTTTTCGCGTGATCCATTGCTTCTGCTACTACTTTGTCACGAGAGATGCCAATATGGTGCCAATGAGAGAAGCTAGTAAAACAGTCAAGAATCCGCCACGTTGTACAATTATATTTTTCTTCCTATGTAAATTTTCTCCCGTATTAGCTAGTTTTCGTAGAACATAGGCGTGCTTGTGTAATTTACTCTTGTATGTTTTGGTGAGTGGTACGTTACCGTGAAAGACGTTCAAAGCGCATTCGCAAATATGACGAATTAATTTTTAGTCTGCTTTGCGTAACAAGGCGTCTCACTGCTGTCTATCTAGATGATACAAGGCCTTCAAAACTGCTGGGTTTTTCTCTCCAAACTGATCTTGACAAGTTTTTGGAGATATTACAGCGATGCAACTGGAACATGGTTCTCAGAGTCTCGGCCTTTCATCTTCATTCGTGCCCTGTAAACGTACTTATAATCGTCGTCGGGGAAAATACAAGTACGAAAGCGGCAATTGACAGGCGTGTCTTGTTTCAGATCTAGTAACAGATAGCCGAACGGTCGAGTGATGACGTCCCAATACGCTTCCTGAAAAGATGCTAAATTTGACTGCGATCGCACAAGTTTCTAAATAGCTCGATATACTGCGTATTCGGCGATATGTCACGCTGTCCTTTACCCTGATAAAAGATATTCTGTGTGATGAATATTACATTAAGATAGCTGTCTTTTGTAAAGAGATTGACGATCGCGCCAGAAGATTCACGCATAAGATTGTCGATAATGATCAACTTCTGTCTCAGATCGCTCACCCACTCGCTGGATTCTGGAATTCCTTCGCGGAATTCAACATTTTTACCAAGTTTCTTGTAACCGGGCTGCTACTTACTGTAGTAGATAATTATGTGCTCGAAACGAATGTCGCTCATGCGATCGCTATACTTTAAGCATTTCTTCACAAACTCCGATTTGCCACTCCCTGTCGGCCATGACATGATCAGACATGATGAGGCCAAAAACACTAGACACATCATTGGTCCTACCCACGATTTTTTCACATTCTTGTGCACCGACATCCAGTTATAGATAGCCGATTGGATATTTTACGGTATAGCGAACACACGTCGACGTACTTTTACAATATTGCCTGTGCGACCTCCAATAAATGCTTCGCGGGGGTCGAAGGGATTTCTGTTCACGAGATCAATATTATTTTCAACAAAATGTCTTATTTCATCGTCGCTTGTCAACTCTTGACTGTACAAGCATTCCCACATCTCGATCAGCTGATAATTATTTGTAATAATTTTTTCAGAAGTGGTACAAGTTTTCTCGTATCTATCGTCCATCAAGTCATCGTAAATCAAGATACCATCAAAATCTATTACTTACTCGTGTCACTCGAGTATTGTGAAGTTTCGAGGATTCCGAAACATTGTCTTGATACCAATCGTATGATCTTACATACGCGTGTTTGTTTCTCCTTTGCAAAGGAAATTTTATACTTTCTCTCTCTCTCTCTCTAAAAAAGTTTGTTGCGCTATTATATTTCAGCTACGACTGATAAGTGTCCAAGATGTTTTCTTCTCTTCCTTTGTATAAAATCTCCGGGATCAGTCGCCACTTAGATTTCGCACGGTCAGTTTTTATTTGTTCGTTCGTTATGTTTTAGGAGGTAAACCCCCCAAGCATCGGTGAGATTGACCAGGTGGTTCAAGAAGAGCCGAGTGAATCGGCCTTCATACCGCTTGTGCCGCAAGAGGTAGTGAATATAATGGCGCCCCGCAAAATGCAGGCTTACCCTGTAAAAATCTCTCTCTTTCTCTCTCTCTCTCTCTCTCTCTCTCGAACGTGTAACTCATTCTCCTTATTAGAAATGCTGACATTAAACAAAAGTTGGAAAAATTTTACGAGATGCTCTTGAACATTCAGTCGCCGTTTAGACTTCTTGCGCTGTGGATGGTATGTCTGTCCACGAGTGCAAGGAATCTTTATTCAAAATTTTGTATCTCGGTCGGGGGAAATAGTCACGAATCGACATTGACAAAACGTTTGACAGTATGACTATGGTAAACCGAGGTTGCAGCGAGGGTCTAAGTGTTTATACTGTCCTACAAGTTTTTATAGAAAGAATTTTCGCAAGCCCTGACGATATTCTTTTTATAACGGTGGCTGGGTATGTCCCAATTGTATTTGTGTTTAACTAACATTGTTATTTAACAGTTGTATTTGTGTATAAGTGTCAAAGTGATAAGTGAGCATGGTAGAGGAGGAAAACTGGGACCTCGAGCCTGAGTGGCCCTGGCATTTCGAAATGAGAATTGGATTTTTCATCCCTATCCAGGAGGCTGACGAAGACTCGGGATACTATTTCCTCGACAAATAGAAAAAGTAAGTGTCGTTTTTTCTTATTTTAATTTATATGATAAGAACATGATAAGTGAGTGAGAGAGAGAGAAAAAAATTTATTATTATTAAAAAGTACAACATCATGTGCAGATATCGTGTCAGCGCTCTGTCTCCACGAACCGAGCATTTTTAATTCTGCTCTCGCTCTCTCTCTCTGTCTTTCATCCTTCATTTCGTAGCGAATGTCAAATTAAAATAAAATTTAAATGACCATTGGCATTGTGTTAATAACACCCGCATTCGCTTTCTCCAATGTAGAATTGAAATTGAAATAATTTCCACGATATTACACCGGAGTTTTTAAGACGTGTATATTAGAATAAATTGAATCAAAAACTTTGAGGCTCGATATCTCGAAAACTATTGGAGATACAGCGGAAATAACTGGATTTTGGTTCTTTATTCGGAGAAGCAAAATCTCGGTGTAATATCATGGAAATTATTTCAATTTCATTCTATATTGGAGGAAGCAAATGTGGGAGTTTTTAACACTATACCAATGATTATTGAAAAATTTTTTAATTTATTGTTTACTGCGAAATGAAGTATGAAAGAGAGAGAGAGAGAGAGAGAGAGAGAGAGAGAGAGAGAGAGAGAGAGAGAGAGAATAAAATAATATTTGATTTTCGGGTGTATTATATATTATATTATTAATATTTATATTTGATAAAGACACATGTGTGTGTACATAAGCAGAAGTAAGGAGTGGAGAGAGAGAGACAGAGAGAGAGAGAGAGAGAGAGAGAGAGCTGCAATTAGCGTGCACGTGCATCGACGACTCGAGACCTAAGGTATGTGAGATACGAACGCAGAGAGAGATATAGAGGGACCACTGCACTCACTGTGCCGCGACAGCTATTTGTACCGGGGCTTCACTAGCCAAGGTCATGTTTGTTTTTAATATTTGTATCCCGTCTAGAATATGACAGAAAAATTTTCTAAAAAATTATTTATATGAAAATAATTTTTTTTATCTTTGCTACCAAAAATTTTACATTAATTCTGGCTATACCATTCAATTCTGATTACAAAATAACATTGAATAACACCTGCTACGTATATATTTTTCTATCCAGTTATGAATAAACTTAATCCAAAAGTTGTCACGATGTATGTGCATGAGGCAGTCTGCGTTTTTGAAACTTAACCACATGAAAAATTTCCCTTTGGTTATTAAATTTATTAATTATATTTTTTGAAATGAAATACGTGTGCACATTTATCAGATCGATCAGATGGCTGCTTGGTCTCCAAGTAGGTTATCTTGCATTTAACGCCAATTAGAATTACATGTCACAGTCATAAAAAGATTAGGTTTTCCTTTAGTGCGAACGATGGCGATTGAATCCGGATAGTTTTGCATCATATCCCGAGGAGATCCTAAAAACGTTGAAAGTAATATTATCATTTTACCAACTTGACAATCAAATTCATTAGCAATATTATTTAAATGATCAACTAAACCTAGATATGATTCAGCCCGTAACGGCTTTTGATTATTACTACAAAATTGAATTCTATATTTTTCAACTTTTACATAGTTATCAGTGACCCATTGCTGAACTAATCTATGACCTAATAAAAATCCATTAAATTCATGAAGTCGTTCATTCATCCTATACTTAATATAAGCGTTTCGTGTTACTCGTCGATTAGAATCTTCATATTCATTAGCATTACCAATATAACTTTTATATTTCGTCTACTACAAACATTTCGTTTCATTAAAATATCATTCTATCCTCGAGTTCTTTGCGGATAAACCAATGGACAGATCATTGGTTCAACAATTGGATCCATGGAACTCAGAACCTGGAAAGATTGCTTATTCGTGCTACGAGTAGATACATATTGGAAATTGTTTTCTATAAAGGTTAAAAGATAAATTTAAACAATCACGAGTATTAAGTATAATTATTAGTATAAAAACAATATTAACAATTTTTCACCCGTAATTATTTCAGCTTCAATGCTATTTAAATAATTTTGTTATTTTTAATCGAGTTCTATTATCCATCAAAATACTTAAATTAATCCATCAAATATACTTAAATTTGTAATTACCATGACAATTGCTTTGAAAGCTGTAGCAACTTCATTTGTTCTTTGAAAATTATATCTAATTCTATCATATCCTGGTTTCAACGTAAATATTAATTGCAATTCAGGTTCTTGATTATCTACAGATGATTGTCGCTGATGATCGATTTCATTTTTCATCATGTTATAAGTCTGCGCAAATATATTATGTTCCCTTATAATTCATTATAATATATTAATGCTTTACTAATTCGATAATATATTTGAGCTTGAATTTTGAAACAGTATGGCGCATTTACTGCTGCGGGTATATTTACTAAATTAGCATTAAATGAGGCAAATGAATCGAAACTTATAATTTCTTATACGTCTAAAAATAAATTAGATTAATTGTCTGATCCATCGAATAATTTTATCTAAATGAACTGCACCATGTCTAAAGCAATCATTAAATGAATTACCTTTGTCAACATCTCTTTCAGTCCCGAAACGGTTTGCATGATAATGTATGCATAAAACATTAATATCTCCTAAATAGTGCTCTTGAAAAATTACATTTCGACTACTATGAGCTTCTTGACTAAATTTAATCACATTTTCTATTTTAATTTCATTGAAACGAAGTTGAAATTCATCTTTCATTTCTCTATCATTTGTACGTAGTCTTCTATGTCGTCAAATTCTTTCAAAGGTTGAGCATTTACACGTTTTCTACGCAATGCTTTCGGTTCTTCTATGAATAGTTCTACGCATTTTAAATATGAAACAATAATCTTCTAAGGCAAAAGATCTAGATTGAAAAAAAAGACTTTTCTTTACAACGTAATCACAAATCTTTACATCTGAAATCTAAATTCGTTGAGTCTGCAGTATTTTTTCTAAAAAAGCTATGTAAAATAAAAAATAAATATTAAGATTATGGCGTTGAATCGCTTTTGTTTCTAACTTCCTACTATTCTCACTTGCTCTTTCAGAATGTACAAGTCATTTTAATAATACGCTTAGACGTTAAGCGAATAAAGGATGAATGGATTCCATCATATTGGCTATATACCATACGATAGATCGCGGAATTCTAAGAACCACGTATCTTTCTCGTTTTTCGATCTGAGAAGTAGTTTCCGAGTTATTAATTATTAAAAGTTTGTAAGATGAGCCAATCAGCGGGCAACTACGGTGGCCGGCAGCTGTAGCAGTGGGCAACTACCGCGGGCGGCAGCTGTAGCTATTCGCTGATTGGCTCATCTTACAAACTTTTAACAATTAATAACTCGGAAACTACTTGTCAGATCGAAAACGAGAAGATACGTGGTTCTTAGAATTTCGCGATCTATCGAATGGTATATAGCCAATGTGATGGAATCCATTTATCCTGTATATTAACCATTATAAACTACGTATCGACGAGAGGATTTTGTCTTTTAAAGAACTTCAGTTATTTTTGGATCGATAACTTTCGTCGTCCTCGAGTCTAAGTTTCTGTTACTCTGACCCACATTATTCAGCTTGTTCAATACAAAAGTTAATACTTTAGAAGCTCGACACAAATACGATCCTCTGCAATCTAGATTAAGCGGAGCTAAATTCAGATTTTTAAGTTCACCATAATCTTTCTAATTAAAAACGTAAGGAAAGGGTTAAAATAAACTCTTGAAAATCCGTACTTCTCTTAATCATGTATTTAATTAAGAAGTTAAAAGAATGGTATAAAAAATCAAATAAAGAAGTTAGTAAATAAGAATGAAGGACTAAATTAATAAATAATTGAATGAATGAATGACTGAATAAAATGAATAAATGAATTGACAATTGAATAAATAATTAAAATATATAGGTAAATAATAATGGATGAATAAATTAATAAATGAATAATTGAATAAATGAATAATTGAATAAATGAATGAATGAATGAATGAAATAAGTAAATACATAATTACAAGAAAATTTAAAGGAAATGTTCGCTTAGGCCTCCAGTTTCTTCGAGGCACCCTTCGAGCCTTCTAATGATAGAAGCAGTGGTCCGCTGTACATGCTTCTCCTGCATTCTAGTGAAGATATCGTAGACGCTTGTTCCAGCTCATCTCTCGATTCAATCTATCAAAAAATAAGTGCGCCACGGCCCATCCAATCATACCCATACGTGGCATTCAAATACTTCCGTACAAGAGCTGAAAATTAAATAATTTTTTTGTACTTAATTGATAGTTTTTAGTTTATTTTGCAAATGCAATATTTTCATGTTCAATGGATCGTTTTCAAAAATTTTTTCTAAAGCATTAAGTATTGAAACAATTCAAACGCTTTGAAGATTTAAGAATGAAAGAACGAGATAGATATATTCATTACATGCGGAATAATGTCACTTTAAACTTGAAATTTATGCGCAGCGTAACTTTTGACGCTGTAACTTTTTATGTGAACGTCCTTGTTTAAAAATAAAATAGATATATAGGCGCTAGTGAGTAAAAATAAAATTTGTGTTGCTACACGCAAAAATAACTTTTTTAAAATTCAATGCATAAAATATATCAGTCACATGCCAGTTTACACACTTATGTAAAATTCATTGTCCACACTCGTAGTGCAAAAATAGCACTTTTCGCACTCAGTACATGCGCAGACTTGTCAAAAGTACTATTTGATATTGGGACGTTAGCTATGCGCAAAGTATCCCTTGCGCCCTTGTATCGAAAACTACTATTTTTTTTTAATTGTAAATAACATTTATTTTGAATTAAAATTAAATTGATATTTGTGCAGAATAAAAAAATGTAATGGAATTATAGAACTATGCATAGTATCGTTATTATTATTCATATTATTATTAGTATTATTCTATTTGCTGCCAGTAGTGCACGTATGAAATGTATTTAAGATAAGAAAATATTAACAACTAATATTGCAAAATTTTAATAAATTATTTTTACCTGTATAATGAGCTGGGCAACCATCATGCATAAAGACAATACGCCGGCGAATCAATGGCAATTCGTCTATTTCGTCAGGTGAAAACATCCGATCAGGCAGCTGGACGCGCAAAAATTCTAAATAATTTCTGCTGTTAAAACGCTCTGGTAAGATACCTGGACCAATCTACAAAAATTATTTATTCTAATAAAATAATAAAATAAAATGGACACTACAGAAGTATACTTACCATTTGATTATTGGTCATGCCAGCCCAGACGTTGATCTTAAAACGATACTGTGACTTGGAGTCCCATGTAAGTTAAAGTAGCCATCCCTCGTGAAAGTGCACTCATCTGCCCAAAGTACACGCATGGGAAATAAATTTTGCTCTCTGGTTCGCTCCAAGAAACGTCTACGAAAATTAATCATTATTTTACTGAACTTGTTGATCTAAAAATAATAATTTTTTTTTAAAAATAAACCTCGTCGTAGTTGAGTTTTGAATGATTTGCATGA
Organism: Megastigmus stigmatizans; assembly: GCA_900490015.1. Classification (NCBI taxonomy): domain Eukaryota; kingdom Metazoa; phylum Arthropoda; class Insecta; order Hymenoptera; family Megastigmidae; genus Megastigmus; species Megastigmus stigmatizans. The sequence goes on along the minus strand of UELV01133252.1, from coordinate 5,339 downwards.
ATTGTTAAGATTTATGGAAAAACTTTTCGACTAAACGTACATTACAAAAATTCGAAATAGCATAGGTATTAGGTGTTTAACACTATTTCCAATATTGACTCATAATGAATAAAATTGAATGATTACAACAAAGTCCTACAGAGCAGAGGTTATGTTAGTATATTATAAAAAGAATTCTTTCCGAAACGTTTACATAAACAGTTACAGCGACGAAAGTCAAGAGGAAAAAGAATCCGCTTAGGACTTAATGGGTTAATTGGCAGGCTGTAAGTGTAATATGAAGAAGTTCATAATTAATAGCTATTATTGAGACACCATACTCTCAAAATTTATTGTTGATCCATTGTTTAACTGCTAATGAAGTTCCTTTTAAAACAAGCTGTGAACTCTGTGCCAATGTAACGAAAACACGAACGCCAGACTCTCAAGATGTTTTTCATCTTTATCCATTAGAATAGAAATTTGTCTTCTCGTATTTCAGATATTACGGATATTCAGGTAAGTATTTAATGTCTTAAAGATTTTTGCAAATGAATTGCATAGAGGACGAGTCTGAGATAGAGCAATGAAAGGAAACTAAGAACCCAAAGCAGTGATAAAGAATAAAGATTCTATGATACGAGTTTAGGACGACTCGATACCTGCAGTTTATGCCAGTAATATGTGCACTTAGTGCTCGCTGCTAAAAAAGAACAACGTGCTGGCAATTTGGATTGAACTGCTGTTACAAGACATCGAACTTTTCGCAAGAAATGTAGAAGCCCGCTCGTAGCAAGATTCGCAAAAACTCGGTTACCGTTTTGGTATGTGTCGCGTAACAACACCCTTGGGTATTAGTAACTCCCCACTCCTAAGGCCAAAGCTAAGCCCCACTCCTTTAGTATTCTAGCGCGTGCACACCATACTCATGTCTATTATAAGATAAGCGATACAATAAATTATAGTATACCGCGACGTGTTGCTGTTATGTTTATGCGATTGTGAAGCTCTACTTTCTCTGATTCCATTAATCATCAAAATTTTGTAAATGATGAGCAGTGAAAATACAATTTGATAAATTATTTATTAATTTTGATAAGTAAAAACACATAATATTTTTATGTATAAAAGATTTTTTATGTATAATTGATGAACAAATTTTTTTCTATATTTAATCTGATTGATAAAAGTATACTAATTTACTTCAAAATTTATTTTTGTAATTATTGCAGTTTTTATTTGAGTTTATTTTCTTGTTAACAGAATTTATGCTTTTTTCACAATGAATGGTGTGAACGATAATCAAGAGAATGTTAAAATTTTAAACGAATCCAACCATGACCTCCTTTGATCCGTTTTGGTTTGCATAACGGTAATTTTTTAATTGGTTTCTCATACAGTAGTGTCGTATATGTATAAGTCATTATATTTTTCTCAATTAATAGTTGAATCTATTGTTCCTTTATTTCTTAAAAACGGGAAATAAGGCTAGATCGATCGTCATGGAACGCAATTTGGCAAAATAAAAACTTTATTACTCTGCGACATTTCGAGGGTGTAAAACGTATACCGTCTTCTTCAGGCTAATCACAAAAATTTACACTTCTTAATTATAAAAAATAAATATTTGGCACAAAGAAAACGTTTATAATGTTTAAACATACCTTAAACGACTTATCAACTAATACATCATTTTATTATTAAAACATTATGTGCCGTGAATTGTTAAACGATAAACTTATGAAAACGCTGTAAAAAATAATCAAAACACGGAAAAATTCAAAGAAGACTCGAGATAAAAATTGTCAAAAATTATAAACAAAATTAATATAAAAGACGCGGATAACTCACTTTCATTTTTTTCCTCCACTATTTTCACTGATTGTTTTTATTTTGTCAAATTACGTTCCATGACGATCGATCGAGCCTTATCTCCCATATTTTTCTCAAGTTGAAATCACATGAATTTTGTTTTATTATGGATAGGTTATTCTTTTACTTAAGTTACATATAGTTTTTTGTGTAAATTAGTTGTTATTTTAATTGATTCATGTAGTTACTTATGTAGTTAAATTTTACAAGTGTATTTTAAAAATATGATTAGAATTAGAAAATAATTTAAACTAATTTTTTTTATATTCAATTTTAGAAATGTATTCTAAAAATGTAATTAGAATTAGAAAATAATTTAAGCTGACTTTTTTTATATATCTTATTACTATTTATAAAGAGAAGTCGCTGAATTCCTATGTTCGGGGCAATCTCAAAAACTATTGGACCGATTGGTACGAAATTTTAATACAATATAATTTATTATGTCTGGAGTGTCATAGGCTATAAAAATTTCTCTTTTTTAAACACAAAATTTTAAAAAAAATATTACAACTACTTGATACTGGGGCAGTAATTGACAAGTTGCTGCGCGGCCGGCGCTACTTTCAATACGATAGTTATTGAATTCCTCCGCTAGGTGGCGATTACAAATCTGTAAACTCTCGATTAAGTTAGATCGCCGAGGTGATATAAGGGGGAGCGTAAGCGCGTTTCGTTGCCACAGGCTGTCGCAACCGCTTCGAATTGTTAGCGATAAAGGTCTGTAAATTAATAAGGCTGACTAGTAAAGGTGAAAGTCCTTTATTAATTGATATTGTTCGTAAGAAAATAATTCGTGGTCCTTTGGGGAGGAGAATAAGAGCATCACCCTGTATCGTTCAAAAATATATTCTCGCAAATCTTTAACTGGTAACGATGGTTATTATAAACAGCATTGACCACTAGGCAGCGACGTAATAAACTGACAAAGATTTTTCTATTGGTCTTACAGTCTAATCAATATTAATGGGCAATCAGATTGCCCTTGTTTATAATCACCCCCGCAGAATCTGAAATAAACTTATATTTAAACCTGAAAAAACATATATTAGTAAAGGACAATCTGATCGCCCCCCACCACCTAAACGCCCTACGTTTCGAGCCCGCTCCGGCTCCTCCTCAGGGACTGAAATGACAAGCGTGTTTAGCCTCCTTATATACTCACTACCCATCCCCTCTCTCCCCATCCTTTTTTTTACCGCCTACCCCCCTCTCCCCTTTAACAACTTCCCATTACAACTTAAATTAATAAAGAATGATAAATGTTATCTAATTTATTTGACTCTATCGTTAAATTTATATTATTTCGATTCCTTAGAATGTGTTTAATACATGTTTTTTCAGATTTAAATATAAGTTTATTTCAGATTCTGCGGGGGTGATTATAAACAAGGGCAATCTGATTGCCCATTAATATTGATTAGACTGTAAGACCAATAGAAAAATCTTTGTCAGTTTATAGTAGAGTACAGTCGACATAAGTAATATTTCTTAATGTTTAAAGCGACGTAATAAGATTTACATTTTTTTGACTAAAAGGAATCACTAAATAGATATAAGGAACACGGAAAGCAAGTTTCGATATTTAAGTTTTTTTGTGTTAAATGAAAATTATATTTAGTATACTGTAGATCAAATATCTACTGGGTTAAATATTCATCCAATCATAAACAGAGGACTTACAGATTTATTGCAAAGAGTATTACAAGAAAATAATCATCTTATTCAAAGTATAAAATATAATTTTGTAAATAGAGCTGTGAATGGGTTAATCATGCCGAAAGACGTCCGACTAATGAACATAGAGGATGATACAATGCTTGTACTGTTAATGAAGTAGCCGTATTGCTGGTAGACGAGGATAAAGGTCCAAGAGGCACTGTTTTACATTGTCGAGATGAACGATTACAATGCATATTTGAGCTTCATCGTTCATAAGATGCCTTAAAATACCCTCTCGTGTTTATTAGAGGAGAAGATGGTTACTGTATAAACATTCCATAAGATAAAGCTAATCTCAATAAAACAGTTTCATGCATGCAGTTCTTCTCTTTTAGATTCATGGTTAGACAAAATAATATTAATCATATACACTTTTTTGAAAATTTATTTAACAGTATTGTGTCGATATGATGGCAAAAATGATCATTGAAAGACTTAATTTTATCCGTCTTAATTAGAAGAAGTTGCATGCAGAAGATTACATTTATCTGCGAGATGTATTAAGTGCATCCACTTAATCAAGATGCTGATGTTAATGCAACAAATGTAGGACAATGCGTCATTTTTTCATCATCGTTTACAGGATCACTACGTTATTCACATTAAAAAAGTCAAGACGCCAGGACATACGTTCGGAAATACGGATGACCCAATTTTTTTATTACATTTAAATGTAATCCCGAGTGGCCTGAAATTAAAAATGAATTATTTGAAGGCCAAAAATGTTTTGACAGGCATGATATTATTTCGAGAATTTTCCATCTAAAATTAAAAAGTAGATAAAAAAGATCATATTATTTCTGCTGAGATACCTAATAAAGATGAAGATCCTTTATTATTTGATATTGTTTGTAACAATATGATTTATGGTCCTTGTGGAGATATCAATAGAACAACACCTTGTATGAACAACAGTTATTGTTTCAAAAAATATCCTCGAAAATTTTTTACAGATATATTAACTGGTGACAATGGTTACCCGACATATCGAAGAAGATCTCCTGAAGATGGAGGAAATACTGCAAATCGAAGTATTCGTGGGAATACTGTAGAAATTGATAATAGATGGGATATCTCATGTTGCCCTATGTTATCATGATGTTTCTCCGCTCACATTAATGTTGAGTATTGTCATTCAGTTCAAGTAATTAAATATATATTATTTAATTTACAATGACCTTGATAAAATTGGCAATTACGTTAATGGTCGTTATATATGTTCTTCAGAAGCTGTTCGAAAATTTTTCGATTTTTCTATTTATGAACGATTTCCTACTGTTGTATATTTAGCGATTCATTTAGAACATAATCAACGTGTGTATTTTACGGAAGAAAATATTTAGCAAGCTATTGATAACACAGGCCCACAAAAAAAAAGTATGTGGTTCTGGGATGGAGACTAACTTTTTCTTTCGTATTTTTTCCCGCTGAATCCGAATTCGTCAAAAAAAATAGGGGTTCCGGGGCAAATTTTTAAGATAACCTCAAAAAACTGTCGAAAACGTCGTGTCGGTAGTAAGAGCTTGAGCAGAATAAAAAAATTATTTGCTTCACATCAAAAATACTTTTTTCCTATGTATTTTGGCCTGCTTAATCCGAATTTGCTATGTAAAAAGAGGTTTGACCAATGGATTCAGAGATAACCTCAAAAAACTTCTGAAAAATCTCATGCACGAGAACTAAATTGGTTTACGCTTGCGTACACGTTTGTCATCGAACGACCTATGTAAAGCATTTCTACGTCGCTTTTTGTTATTAGATTGTGC
>UELV01133237.1:2765-19023 GCA_900490015.1 Megastigmus stigmatizans | reverse complement strand
AGAGAGAGAGAGAGAGAGAGAGGTGGAGAGGTGGAGAGGAGAGAGGAGAGGATAGGGAGTCTGCATGATTTATGCGTGCCGGCACGCATAGCCGCGGTGTCCATTGTCGCTCCCGTTATAAAACTGTGAGCGCGCGCGGACGCTAAATTAAAGGGCGATTTGAAGGACGATAGCGTGGACTTTGTCGCGTGTATCGCTCCCTGTGTTCGCTCCTCACTCTGTATGTTCGAGCCTCTTTTTTTTTTCTAAATTCTCTCTTTCTTGCTGTTTTTTTCTTTCTTGGCGATTCTCCGCAAATAATTGTTTCTTTTCTTTACGCGCCAGCAGCGTTGCAGTTCTTTGTTCGGTCCGCTATACTTTTTTGCTTGTGCATCCATCGTTTTTAGCTGTTTTTATCTCGGGGAACAGGTTCACTAATTTTTGCGTGAGAGTACAACTGTTTTTATGGTCGACGAATTAATATTTTTTGAAAAAAATAATTTTTTTAGCTAATTATTTACTGGAGAAGAATTGAATGATTGAAGAACTGAGTATTTCAATTTTACTCACGTATACCGAGTGCATTCATTAAATCCAAAGCACGCAAACTGTACTCACCTGAAACACAAAGAGAAAGAAAATCATTGGATAAGTTTCACTTGTAATACACTTACGTATTAATGGAAAATATTGCAAACACACGTATATTATAATATTCGTGGGAATAGGATGGCTATGCTGATCTTTATATCAAACGTTTTTCTAACGAAAAAACCTCTTGGGAATCTCGAAAATTCGCTTACCACGGTGAACTATAAACTTGAAGTATTACGAGACAATCGATATTTTGTATGTATATTCATGCAAGAAAAGACAAGTACGGCAATTGTTGTCTACAGAGTGCTAATTATATGAACGTCAAAGAGTCTGCACTTAGCTACATCATCTTCTTACTTTGCGCACGCAACTAATTTATTAATCAACAACTTGTCAGACCAAAGCGTCAGCTCCAAAACTCCAGACACGTTTTCGCCTCAAAAAGCGAGGAATTCATTAAAATTCATGTTTACTCGCTGCTGCCAACTATTTGCTCTAATCTCGGGGGAGGGGGTGGGAGGATTGAAGCACGAGCGCGCGCGCGTGGGTAAGCAGCTCCTAAATACATGGCGCAAGGCGCGTTACTCTCCGAATTTACTATTTCAAAGATAGCGTCCGAAAAAGTATTACTCCCGTCGCGCTTACCCCCTTTTTTCTCTCTAATTCCGCAAATTCAGCAGCAGCAGCAACAGCAGTGGACTGCACGCGCATGTATAAAAGACGGGTGTGTATATCTCGGGCTGCACTAATGCGGCGCGCATGCAACGCTTAGTTAAGTATGACAAAAGTCGGACGGGAAAAAGGGGATAACGAATGTCCAGATACCGAAATGATATACATACGAATATTTTCTCCCGCGGTGGCCATTTGTTTGCCCTCTCTCTCTCTCTCTCACTCTCTCTCTCTCTCTCGTTCGCTCGCTTGTTTTTTCGATGCTTCGGGAAAAAAGCAGCGAGAGATAGAGAGAGAGAGAGAGAGAGAGAGAGAGAGAGAGAGAAAGGATAGACTCGCGTGTGCGCCCATATACAGAGACGTGGTTTATGCGTAATAACGATCGGTCGATTTATGGCTTGACGAAAGATCGCGCCGGAACGATAAGAACAGGCGTGCGTAACACACACACACATGTACACGAAACGAAGCAAATATTGCGAGCCCAATGTGCAGGGGAATAAAAAAACAGAAAGAGAGATAGAGAGAGAGAGAGAGAGAGAGAGAGAGAGAGAGAGAGAGAGAGCGGACTTTTTGCTTTCCTGTGTGTAGTCTTTTGTTCGAGAGTCCTGCGCGACACGCGTTGAACGTGTAAATAATGATGGCGTGATTCTATATTTAAATCAGGCTTTTCGGGAGATTTCCGTTGTTCCCAAAGAGAACGAGAGAGAGACTTTAGTTGCTTTGGAGCGGTGTTTTTTTGCGATCTATAAATGTGCGTGTAAAGTCTGCCGTTCGAGCTGATTCTTTTGTGTACTAAACCAATTGAGCGAGCTTAATGAAGTTGTTGAATTGTCGATTTGATTTTTTATATGATTATAATAGTCACATAGCGACGACCTGCTTACATAATATCTGTAATAATTCTATCTAAATGTCAAACTACATTAAAATTTTGTATAGACTATAAAATAATTCCTCTCGAGTATGATTTCACTTCAAAATAAATCAGTTCCATTCTAAGCGGAATCTCTCTACTGCGAAAGACTCATCTCTTTACAAATCCTATACGTAAAACCCGTCTACGCGCTAATTACAAAACCGCATTTGTAACCAATTACAAAAATCTCACCCAAAGAAACACACATAGTCACACACAGAGCGGGCAAAAAGTAAATCTGCAAGCCGTTGGTAGCGCGAAAAAGCCAAGGAAGGCAGAAGCGTCGGCGCTGCAGTGGCAACGCATCATCTGTCCCCTCTCGGATTTTTCCTCGCGTGCGACACTCACACGCGCGCTAATTTCCATTGCGCACCGCGCGCTGCTCGCTTAGATAAAAACGTGCGAAAATGCAAAGTAGCAGCAGCGAGTCGCTCTCGTCCCCCTCGGAAAAGGTGAAAAAAGCAGGGGTAGGAAAGGAAAAAAAAATTAAAAAGCTCCCGCGCACGCTTGGGGTCACGTTAATAAAGCAATATATTTTCCCAGCCGACTTCTCGTTATATTTCAACGTCAAATACATCGGGGCCAGCAGCAGAGGCGGTGGCTCGTCTTCTTTTTCCGTAAGCTCTCTCTTTCTCTCTCGCTCGGCTGCGAGGAGCCCAAACACCACCACACCACCACCACCACGTGCTGATGTCGCTGCTTCTACTGCTACTGCCACCGTTCTATCGGCAAGAGGTTTATAACGGCGACGGAGAGAGAGAGAGAGAGAGACTTTATGTATATATGTATATATAGGAATGAAATCCCAAACTCGTTTGTATGCAAATACCGCGGCATAGTCTGCTTGTTGCGTGCGCGAGGCTGTGTAGTGTGTGTGAGAGTACAAAGCTTCCTCTCCTTCTCTCTTCCACTCTCGAGCTCTCTGGCCGCTCTCTTTACTTTAGCCCGCGCGCGCGCGTTTTCGTTTCGCTACTGCTGGCCCTTTATTTGTCCGTGACTGTCCTGCCAGGGCTTGGCCACTTTTCTTGCAGTCACTGATTTTTTTATGAGCTCATTTTGCCCGCTGGATCTAATTGGGACACGATGATCTCGGTGTTTCGTATATAGTCGAGGTGATTTGGAAGTTTGCTCGTTCGCCGGGATGGATTTTCTGATGAAGTTTGCTGCTGGTGAGATATTTAAGGGGAGTTGAAACTACTCTGTTCATTCTTAACTACTTTTCATTGTTCGGCTGACGAGATACTTTTTCGCCTTAGCCTCTATTCTGGTGATGTTTTACTTTTGTTATTTGTATAAATACGATTCTGGATGTATTTTGGAAATAAATATTCCCATTGGAAGTAATCAAGATTTAGAAGAAAAATGAAAACAAAATATTGTTTATAATTAAGATTATTTAATGTTAAACAATTTTAAAAGCTAAATTAATTATTTCATAGTTTTACTAAAAATTCGATTTCATTTAAAAAAAAGGTGTGACGTCCTACGGTCCGTTCAAATAATTTAGAATAATAAATAAGAGACAGAAAGCAAGGGAAGATTTTCGCTCAAGAATTCTCCGCTGCTTTCTTTGTAAGTTTAGATTTTACGTATATTTAAGTAGCTGGGACTGGAAAACCCAGACATTAAGACAGATTGCGTTTTTCAGACGAACGCAAACAATAGCTTAGATAGAAGAGCAGTTGCGCGATATTACTTATGCGAACATAATAAAACGATTAATGCTTACGCTGTCCGCTGACCCTTCGGTATCGGTATAAAGTTCTAGACAGAAATTAGGAAAATCCAGAGCGTCTGTTGGGAGCACATTATTACCTATGCTTGGCTAATGATGTTATTTTCACCAGATCTGCATGTAAAGTTTGGGAAACGTAAACTGTACAAAATTAGGAAGAGAGGGAAGCGAGAGAGGATCCAGAGATGATGTGCTGCACCTCGGAATCCAGATAGTTAGTTAACAGAAGAACCATGGAATAAACAAGACGGGAAAGAGTGAGCACAAGGCGGCTCTAAGAAAAATATAAAATACAAGTATAGAACAAGTGCGGTTGGGAAAGCGAGAGAAAAAAAATAAGTCGAAAAAGAGTGCGCACAAGGCGGCTCTAGAAAATAAAGTCTATTGAATAAATAAATACGGTTATAAGAGTGGAAATTGTGAGAAAGTAAAATTGTGAAGAAATCAAGTGAGTTTGCAAGAAATTAAGTAACGTGCAAAATAAAGATTCAAGTGTTAAGAATATATATCGAAATAAGTATTGTTGTATTATTTCGCAAAAACATGCCATCTACCAAATCAACAGGAAAAGCAGAAACAACAGGAGCAGAAATGAGAAGGGATAAAAAGGTTAGTCAAAGTAAAGTATTGTATTTGAAAATATAGTCCGCGTTATAGTGCATGTACGCGTAAATAGAATAATTTCTGGTAGTTTTTAGATCTGAATAAAGCTACCAACGAGGAACGGGATAGCCGGCCCTCTTGGATAATTAGTTTAGTGTAGCCGCCATTTTTGAACGGGAAAACCTGGTCTGTTTGGTGGATCAGCTTCAGTTACATTAAAACATTAAAAGTAGCTAGATTAGAAGACTTAAAAAGTAGCTAGATTAGACTAGGACAAGAGTCCAGGTCAAAAAGGAGAGTATTAAAATTGAATCTTCATGTACGCTCGCCAGGACCTTACAAAGGTATAAAAAATGAATACATTTTAGAACAGTTCAATTATTATTTAAGAGAAAAAAGTAATTACAGCGGTATTATAATAGTTTGAGTATTTTCAGAACTTTTAGTTTTCTATATCCTCACATCTAAGGCGTAAAATATTTATTACAGTACGATTGGCGTTTATGCCCGAGGGGCTTGTCGGTTACCACGCCGAACTAATTAAATTGATTTTCTCTATAAACGGCTTTGGAGTTTAAATTATTAGTACGCATGAATACAGATTTGCTTAATAAAATATTTTACACCCTCTGGTCATAACAATAAACACTCGCTTCGACTTGCTCCAATAAAATATGAATTCGTTTTTAATTGGTTTTGACAGACTAAACTTCCTAAAAATGAAAGTTAATTCTTTTCAGTGCTCATCAAACATTTGTACGTAAAAATCTATCATTCTTGAAATTAAATTAAAGTTTTAAATCTCATAGAAGCTCTTCATCGACTCTACCAATGAATGAAACTTATAAAGTTTGAATTTGAAACTTTCAGCTCCTACCAGTAACGAGCGTCAAGTCCAAAAAGTGGAAAACTCAAAACCGCCAAACTACCGCCACCAACTTGAGCAATAAAGATATACAAGCATCCCCGCAATTAAACGCCATTAATCTAGCCACTCCCGCGGGAACGAAATAAAAAAAAAAGAAAAAAGAAGTGGCAGCGAAACTCCGCACGCGCCCCGCCGCAAACTTTGCTCTGCGCGCAGTTCATCGCTTTCGCCGCGTCGTCCTCTCATTTCCTGCAACTCTCTTTCTGCACCTCCCCCTTGCTCCCCACCCCCTTTATCACCGCGTCATTTTCCACCTCTTCCACGTTCACTCGCTCTCTCTCACACATACACTGGCAAGCACAGCACCCCCGGCAATTAAGCGTCGCTAAGAGGTTTTCGCGTTTTAGAATCTCTCTCTCCCTCTCTCTCTCTCTCTCTCTCTCTCTCTCTCTCTCTCTCGGTATCCTTCGCCGGAGGCTTCCGGCTTTAATTGTTGTTTATCGAGCGACGGCGCGCAAAGAGGCCCCGGGCGTACAGCAAGAGAGAGGAAGAGAGAGCGAGAAAGGCTCTCTGTATCCCGGATATTCGCATGCAGGAACTTTTGCGTCGGCAGCCTCGGCGAGCGAGAGGCCTCCACTTGTGCTTGATCCTTTCTTCCGGGTACGTCTGCGCGTAATCTTATGAGCGCCGTAAGGGACTGCCGCGGCTTGAGGTGTAAATTAGAGTGGTCGAGAAGAAGCGGCTCTCTTCTCGATCACTCAATCTATTCTTAGAAACTGCCTAGACTCTTTCATTGTTCAACCCTCCGCATCGTAGTTAAAGGAAATATTTTTTCTCATTCTGCTTATTTGTAGGATTTTTAATTCTATTTTAGAAGTAGTTACTGGGAGTAATAAGGATTTCCATTACAAAATTTCCCCCTAACAAATGCAAAAGCAATATTTTCAAAGCAAATAAAAAGCCACTAAAAGTACAGTAGTAGAAAAGGCAGAATGGAAAAGAGCGTTGGGAAATCGCAGAATAAATAATTGCAAAAAAAAGGAAGTCCAGAAATATATATACAGCGTCACAGGAGGCTGCATCAAAGCTGGCGAAAAATCCGTACAACTATCTACCTATATGCATAAAACAGGAGAGAGAAAGAGAAAAGAGAAGTAGGGGCGAGGGAGGGAAGGCTGCTGTTGTACTCCTCCGCGATCGCCTTTGCTTTAATATGCACGGTTCATTTTCTCGATTTCCCGCGGTCGTAATACGTGTTCCCTTTTTATTAGCCCCTCCGTCCCAGGCCCTCCACCTCAGACCTCCTGTAAATTTTCTTCCTTGCCTCTCGCTGATATACCTTCTCTCCTTCTCTTGGCGCCCAGAATTTACATTCAGTGCCTGCTTCTTCTCTGTTGAGATAGCAAACCGAGAGAGAGAGAGAAGGGGGGGGGGGCAGAACGGAGGAAACAAAGAGAATAATAGAGATTGAACTACTGCTTTCTTTTTCTTTTTTACACAGCGAAGAAATGTCGCGCGGTATATGTTAACGTAGAGAAAGATTGCCTATGATTCTCTGAACGACATGTTTGAGCTTTTGAAATGCACGAGCTGTTAATTTAATGTGCAATCATACGACCAATGACGATAATTTTATATTGTCGTGTATTATTTAATTATAACTGATGTCTCGCTATATGCATAATAATGAAAAAAAAAAACACTTCCCCAACCTCTTCACCGTAAGGCAGCCTAAACAATCCTCGATACACGCAGTTCGGCTTTCATTCACGCATCTCTCGTGAGATTGGTATCTCTCGGCGACGCATTCAGACGGGAGCCGCCACTTGCATCCTTTCATCCTTCTTATTATCAGCGTCGCTTATCGCTTATTTCCTCTCTCTCTCTCTCTCTCTCTCTCTCTCTCTCTCTCTCTCTCTCTCTCTCTCTCTCTCTCTCTCTCTCTGTCTGCCTTTCTTGCGACGTACAGCCACTCGCGTCGCGCGCACGCACACGTCCGATTTCGCCTATTTTCTCTCGTTCTCTCGGCCCCCTTCTCACGTTGTTTAATTTTACCCGTGTTTACACCGAGCTTTCCCTCCCTCCCGCCTCTTTAGCCATAGTCAGCTTATCTGCAGTGCAGCGCGAAGGAACCTTTTCTCGCCGGGATTTCTCTGGCACTTCTCTCCTTTTAATGCCTATTTACGACTTTTGTAACTCGAGTTCGGCTTAAACCGTGTATATTCTCTTATCTCTCCCCGCGCTTGTGCTTCTTTGTTTAAATAAGATTTTGGTTTGTCTAGCGAGTTTTCGACGATTGCATTCCCTGCAAGCCGGACTAAGTGTGCGCCACTTTTTACTGGCGGTCGGAAATTGCACGTCCAGAGTATATATTTCCTTTTTTTCTTACTCCCTCTTTGTAAAGTTACTGGGCTGCTGTTTACTCGAGCCACTATAAAAAAATTATCCGAGCGAAAAAATTCTTTATCTCAACTGAAGTAATGAGAAATTTGCAGATGATACTTTTTTAAAATTCGATTAACTTTATAAATAAATATCCACGTAATGCCTTATAAAATATATCTACACAAGCGACTTTTATACGGCAATTCCTAGAATCTCATCATCTACTAATCGTACATCACTGGTTTAATTTCTTTGGAAATTACTGCACTGTTAATTAAATCCGATGGCATCCTTTCTCACCTCGTCAGAACTCCAATAAAAATCTTCAAAGTTTGATATCGCATACATTTTCCAACAACTACGACGAGTTAGCACTCAAATTAATCCAACAATACATTCGATTAGATCCGCATGACGCAAAAGGACCGAGCAGCATCAAATGAAATTGCCAGGAATTTTTCAGGGAATCAACTCTTCATTATTCACTCGGATTCGTTGTAACGGCTTATGAGGAATGAGGGGCAGAGGAGGATGAGGAGGAGCAGTAGGGGAGGCTGTTGCTGCGTTCTTTCGGCAAGGCAAAGTAGCTGCGCGCGATCTCCGCGAAAAGGAACATTCTTAGCGCTCGGGTTGCTGCTCTCCACGAGTAGCAGCGAGGCAAGCCGAAAATTCTTTGACGATGCGATAATGCGGATGAAGGGCAGGGGGAGCCGACTGAAGGATGTCGGAGCGAAAGAACAATAGTGAAAACAAAGCATTTAATAAAGCGGGACATGAATACTTGACGTGATTATTGACTTTTTCTTCTTTTGTCTGCGAGATTATATCGATGAACTTTTTTAATTAATAAATAGCGATGGTGCGCGTGTCGAGAGTCGATTGCATGGTTGAAGCTCTCGTATATACTCGAAAACAGCATTTATTTCAAAGAAAACGCATATCACGACAGTGAAATCAAAGAACTGATTGCTAGATAACCGCAAAAGAGTTGTTACAAAAATAAACTCTGGAACAGTAACGATGATTCATGCCAAAAGTCAGGTTTACACCCATTGATCCGTGATTGGCGTTCAAAAAGAAATTCAAACGAATAATATTCGAATACTGCTCGACGAAACGGTACTCGACCCCTCGAATAAACCTCCCATTAAATCGTCTCTAACAACATTACACTGCGTTCGTACCTTCAAAAAAGACCAAGAAAGCAGGGAATATCGTTATAGGGTCCTCTCTCCCTCTCTCGCGCTCCTTCTTCCCTAAAATGGCACTATAGCGCCGTGCGCCGTGGAAAACTCGACAATCCGATAACGCAATTAGCATGCACAGAGAGCGACAGAGCGAGCGAGTGAGCGAGAGAGAGGGAGAGAGAGAGAGAGAGAGATAGAGAATGGACGTGACTGCGCGTCAGGATCCTCGAAACTTGATTTTATGCAAAGGCACTCTTCCCTCTCTCGCCTTTCCACACTGGCGTGCTCACGTTTTGGTGATGGAGGGAGGTTGGGTTTAAAATCAGACGAGACTGAAGATTCGAAGGTTGCCACACAGATAACGCGATCCTGAGCCAAGACGATGCGCTGCGGGCCAGCCGGTAAATTAGGCTAGGAAGATTAAACGCCCCATTCACATTCTCTCTCTCTCTCTCTCGCTCTTACTTTTAATCTCTTTCTCTCTCCATCATTCTGTCCCTCAAGTCTCCTCTCTGGTCTTTCTGCCGTTCTAGTTCGCGACGCTCCGGAGCGCCAGTTTTCAAGGGAATGCAGAAACTACCCGAAATCTATTTTACCCCTCCTGGGTCTTTCGTGGTATAGTAAAAAAAAGTAGATTTTTCTGTTTTATCGTCCGAGTGGATACTTGAATTTAATCGTGCGATCGAGCGACTAATTGTGCATCACTAAACCTATCAACGTACTAGATTCCAAAAAATAAAAAGCTTATACGCTATATTATTGTGCAATATCTTTGTTCACCGTAAAATTAGAATTTTTTTTATTCCGTTAGGCTAGTTACTTCATTTTACAGCTGAGGTATGACCTGGTAACGAATCCAACATTTTCGTTGTTGAGAGAGAGAGAGAGAGAGAGAGAGAGAGAGAGAGAGAGAGAGACCACTAATCAAATTATCCGCTTATCGCTTATGCATCCCAACAATCGCCAGTTAAATCTCACATCGATCCTCAAAGCCATAAATTTCAGACACTATACCCAAAAGAAATTCAATTAACACCAAAGCCTCCAATTTATTAGTTCCCTCATGGAAAACCTTCATCGCCATCTGTTCAAAGTATTCTTCTAATTCGAATATTCTTTCAACACGATATCCAGCTCCACTAAACGACTGCTCTGCACTCACCATTAGCCATAGCTATATACACCCGCTGCTAGCTCATCAACACTTTTCAATCTTTTCGCGCATATTGGCTGCATTCGAGTGCGCAAACTGGGCGCAAAAGCACGCAGGGAAAACAAAGCAAAGCTATTATTTCACTCCCCTGCACTCTTCCACTCGCGAAATAGCCGAGCGCACACGGGCCTGCGCGCGGTCTAAGCCAGCCTATTTCCATGCGCTCGAAAGTTTGGCTGGCTGGCTGGTGGTAGTGGTGGTACTGCAGCTGCTGCTGGCAGGGGTGGGAGGGATGGGCTTCGGGGGTTGGCCGAGGCCAGTGAGTTAGCCGAACTTACTGCTAAAAGCCAATCCAGCCGAGTGCGATTAGCGTGACCATCTCTCCTTCTATACATATATACATGTATATGGCTGTATATATAGACGGCGCGATACTCTCTCTCTATAGCTCTTCCTTGTTCGCCCGGTAAAGTGCATCCACTCCATCCCTTCTCTCCTCCTCTTCCCCTCTGTTCACTCTCGAGTTTCTCTTCTTCGCGCATTCGCAATTTCGAGTTTCGCTCTAGCCTATTTATTCTATGTACGCTTCGAAGTGTTTTTTCTCTCTCTCTTCATCTCTCTCCCGCTCGCGTTCTCTTTCTGCTATTCTACCGACTCTCTTTTTCTTTTCCCGCAATTTAAAGTCCGTCTCCCTCCCTGTCTACTTTACCTTAATCTTTCTTTAGATCATTTCTTTATCCCTTTTTTACTAGCACTTTTGCATCTTTTCGTCAGTTTCTTATCTACCCGAGTCTTTAATTGTTCTTGACGTTGGTCTTCTCAATCTAATCATACACAAATTCATATGCAATACCACGTTTCTCCCTGAATAACTTGTTTTTGCTGATGGTGTAGTGCTATTCATTGAATTTAAAGGTTGAATCAACTGAACCCTACTTCGCTCATGCAGCGACAATTTGCTTTATCCTCGCTCATCCTCGATTGCTGTTTGCAATCGAAATCTTTCTCTTCTGCTCTCTATTCCCCCTCGCTTATTCCGGGCAGAAACAGGCAAAAGCAGACCAGAAACAAGGAAGTCTGGAGATAGATAATACCTTAGGCTGCCCAAGTTAGAAAGCCACATTTCCCCTCTCTCCTTTCAGCTTGGAAGTGAAATAGGAGGCACTTTGACCGTAAAGGAATGGCACGGAGGACAAGCAAAAGATGCGGTCCACTACCGCATCCCCATCAAGTCGCTGAGGGGACGAGAAGAAGGGAGGATTTTAGTTGTCTTAAGAGTGAACGGCAGAGAACTGAAGAGAGAAAGAGAGTGAAAAACTTTATAATCCAGCCTAACGCTGTAGAAAGGAATTGAATCTTTCACAACTGCACTTGTTCAGGCTCTCGGATTTTTTTTCCATACCAGTTTAACTTTCCAATAGATTGGAAACTTACAGATGTACCCAGAATAGATAAATATTTTGAATTTTTTTCTAACACTCGTCATGTCAGGCAATATAACTCATTTCAAGAAAAAACTTATAAAAATTGGTTAACAAAAGTACTGAATCAAAGCATCAAGTGCAGCCACTTATCAAATTATTCACCCACAAAGAAGTTTCCCGTGACGAATATAGCTCAATATATCGCTATTCCCTACCTCAATTTCACCTCGACCTCGCATTAAGCTAAAACTCTCGGTTCGAAATTCCCCTTCCATGTCCAAAGTAAGTTACAATCCTAGAGTATGGAGAAAGTAAAGAATGAAAAGAATAAAAGCAGAAGTTAAAAAAAGAAAGGCAGCCACTCACTATGGGTGTTGGACTTAACTAGTGATGAAGAAGAATTAAAAAGGGTGGGGAGATTGACACTAAAGTAAGAGTACTTACAGAATGGTATAAGGTCTAGACGATGCTGGAGATACTCTGAAAATCCTCGTACGACACTACTGGTGCTCCGTTGTCGGGATACTTACGAGAGGCCAACCACGTCATTAATTAATCTCACGACGATAAATGCTAAGTCCTCTGCCAACTTCCGAGATGTACCACCGGGTAGGTTTTCAGCAACCAAATCATCCAATGAAGTTGGCGGAGTAGACGAGAGAGAGAGAGAGAGAGAGAGAGAGAGAGAGAGAGAGAGAGAGAGAGAGAGAGAGAGAGGGAGAGAGAGAGGGAGAGAGAGGGAGAAAGACGGATGACTAGATAGAGAGAAAGAGAGAAAGGAAGGTATGTGCAGGAATAGAGAATGCAAATCAGGATAATGGCGCAATAGGTATAGTAATAGAAATTGGTTGGAGAAAAATGGACGTCGGCAGGTGTTCTTAAGTGCGGAAGACTGTAACGGAATTTATTTTGAAAATTTACGAGTTGCATGAAACCATTTAACAACTTGAAAGCTACAATTTTAAATCAAGTCAACTCTGAAGTTCTAAAGTAGAACAGTGAATATTTTGGAGTAATAAAGCTTAGATTTTTTAAATTTGATTGAGTAACTTCTTGACCAGGTGAAAGCAAATAGTCGAGGTATTGTTAATAAATCTTTGTTCGGAATATGCCAGGGCACCATTGGCCCTATGACCTTAAAACTATAACACCTTTAAGTTGCTTATAAGTTATAAGTACAGAACAGTCTGTTCTTTTGAGGATAGATATCTATAAGAGTTTACAAAATTGACTTTGCTAGTAGCTTAGCTGAGTAAGTACGATAATAAAGCTTAAAGTTACAGCATACAATTACCAATTGAATAAGCTCATTAACCTAATACTTAAGGGAGTCCAGTCCATACAGTCCTACCCAAAAGTTTCGTATGTAGGTAGCATTATATAAATTAGTTTGTGAGTGCTGAAATTAGGAATCAAGCCAAAGCTGCTTTTCTCGTAGTACATACCAAATTGTATCTTGTAATATTCAACACCTGAAATATTTTCATTTTCACAAAACCTGCTAGACTAGTTAAAGACCTTTTATTTTTCTAACAAGTCAATTGCATAACTGAAATAGGACATTACATATGGTGTGGCCTTAGAGTCATTGGATATTTTAATTTAAATAATATTCATTAGGTAAGAAGTTATGTGCAGAATGTTTTTAGGGTCTTAGAATAGTAGTGAATATCCGAAATATGCGCAATGCCACTTGCAAAAATGAAATTTGATGAAAACACGGGGCCAAGGGAGAAAGAAATAGTAAATTAGAAATATAAAGAGAGGAAGAAGGAGAGTCTGCGTTACATAACCGGGCAGATGGTGCACCATCCAACTGGCTTACGACACCTCAAAATCGCCGGCGGCTTCCTGGCTCCTATCCACCTACTCCAGACACAGCAGCTAGCATTCTGGGTAAACAACCCCTCTTTACATCTATTCTCTCTCTCTCTCTCTCTCTCTCTCTCTCTCTCTCTCTCTCTCTCTCTCGCTCTCCCTCTGCGGCCCTCACTCATTCTACGGAATCTCGCCGTCGTCTATTGTTATATGTGTCTCGTATTGCATGGGTTTCGATTCGATTGACTCGGACACGCGGCCATTGTGCCCCGCGTCGCTCTTCCGTCGAAATGACTCCGAATGGTAATTAATTAATTCGGCCTTTCTGACTCTCTCTCTCTCTCTCTCTCTCTCATGGCTCTGTTCTGTTGATAATTTTCTAGTTAGGAATTGTGTTGCGAGTTTAGTGGACTGAAGCGATTGCGAGGCGCAGCACAATGGTCGTCACGGTAGACGTGGAAGCGGCCAGCGTTGCTCTATTGGGTGGAATGGATAATTAGGGAATCGATGAGATATAGAGGTGACTCTCTCTCTCTCTCTCTCTCTCTCTCTCTCTCTCTCTCTCTCTCTCTGTCTCTGTATCTCTCCTCTTTTTTCATTATATTCCGAATGGTAATTGCCATTATTGGTCGATATTAATTTTCCGAACGGACCTTCTCTTACCTGAAATCACTAATCACGTCAATCTCATTCTACGTTTGAATTGAATTTTCCAATAATACCTTTCGTTGAAATGTAAAGTTTTATTTTTTATTTTTTTTTTCCACGAATTAAAAGGAATAAGAATAAATCTTGGATTTTCATTTCAAAGAATTAATCAATCAATTTATTTCAAGGGAAAATTGATCTCGTCCATAATAGTTCTTCTTTTATTTAAAAAAATGTAGTGGAGAAATGTTTAATGTGGACGTAAGCATAAAATAGAATAGAGCAATAAGTGCGGCAGCGTTAACTCGACAACAAAAGAAACCCATCGAGAAAAACCATTACCAAGACTCGCGTTTATCCTCTAGCTTCGCCACTATTTCTTCCTTATTTACGATTCAATAAGCGAAACGTTACAAACGAACGAGGAGCGTCGGCAGCAGTGGAGTCGGCGGCGCGCGGCTAGACGAAAAACAGGGAAACAAAAGAAGAAGCGTAAAACGGAACGAGAGAGAAGGTGGATAAGTAAGACGCAGGGAATAGCAACGGGCGCGAAGAGAGTTGGTCGTATCAGAGATACGCTTCCCGGGAGCAGCGAATGACGGCGGCGCCGACGGCGGCAGAGGCGGCGCAATTGGGAATTATTGTTCCCCGGAGGGTCAAGCTTCGACGACTGGAATTCGTGCGAGAACAAGGGAACGGGAAGAGCGGAACAGACGTACAATACTAGACAAAGACTGCACACATACAAACCAGGAGGCGGAAAGTGCGAAGTGAGTCCTAAGCGCATTTCAAATGCGCGGAGGAAGTAGAGGAAAATTTATGGCAAGTGACCCTGGCGAAGAACTTCCGAGGCTAAATCATTCCCACTGCGTCGTTATTACGTGCGGATACTTTCTCCCACTATGTCGCCGTCACACTTTCCTTTTTTCCACACTTTCCTTCCTTCGCTTTACTTTTTCGTCGTTGCTATCCTAGTTTTCTCTCGCTACTCCCAGGCGAGTCTCTTGCTGTTAACTCTATAGCCTCTTTTTGGTTATTTTTGCTCTATTTTTGTGTCTATATAGATTTTTCAAGTAAAGCTTATCCGTGGGAGTTGAAAAATGTTTTTCTACAATAAACTTGATGGGCTGATTTAGTGGATAAGTTGGCAAAGATATACTAGAGTTTCATGATGTAATTATATACCTAATTTTTCTGATCAAAGCATGTCGCTTTTTACTTATTTGAACATTTTTACCTTATCATTTTTCTCTTTTTATCCAATATCCAATATCCATTTATATTATAAGTATATACGTAACATACTGTGAAGGTGTGATCGATACGTGCGACTAAAAATAATAATAAGCTACATTGTTAACTCGTGCAATTTTCAAGTTCGTCTGTATTTTACGTATCGGAGCTTCGAGGAGCAGCTTCCCTTTGCTTGCTCTCTCTCTCTCTCTCTCTCTCTCTCTCTCTCTCTCTCATTTTCCGTGGGATCTTATAAGTTTAGAGATAAGAAAAGTTTTTTAAGGATGGCTGTGTTGAAGCATTGTTTAATTTTGTTTTCTTAAGGAGTTTCCGGGGGAAAAGCTTCTCTCGCGAGCGATAAATTTTTACTCCCAAGTTTTTGATTTCGATTGTCCGGATTCGATTGCCGAGGAAGATTGAATTATCGGTTAAATTTTCTTTCCAAAGAAGGGAATTACGTCACCAAATATATTTTCTCGTTATGATAACCAAGCTCTTTTCAATTTGAACAAAGACCAAAAAAACAACGATGAAAAACGCTAAATTTTAGCATCATTCTGATTTTTATATTTTTGTCAAAATTCTTTATTAAGAACCTGCTCCACTTTATTTGAAATGTCAAACTTCATAATTATGGCCCGTTACCATTTACAACAACAAGTAATACTTATAAAGTTTTATTTAAATAAGTAACAAGGTGACTTATCCTAAGCTCGCAGAATAAGTTTTAATATCTCAGACTAAATAATGGAACAACGTTGGAATCACGTAACTTTTTCGAAGCGCTCAAATCGCCCGTAGCACTTAACTCTTTGGCCGAGGCCTAACATAGCGCCGCGCCTAAGCTAAAGCCGAGGGAGAGCGCGTCGAAGTCCGAGCCGCCTATATATATATACTCACGACTACGATACACACGCGACCTTTGTTACGCATTCGGGCAATAATCCCCATTGGCTCTTGATAAGGTGCGAGCATGCGAGGGAGCGAGTCTCGTTAAGCTGATTACGCGCGACATGCGGGAGGGAGGGGGGGGGGGG
>UELV01132206.1:22362-36081 GCA_900490015.1 Megastigmus stigmatizans | reverse complement strand
CTCTCTCTCTCTCTCTCTCCCTCTCTGTGTATTGCGGGCTGGCGCCAGCGAGGAATTGAAACGGCGGTCGCGACTGTCAATCCGAGGCCAATGTAATCTCCGTTTAACGCGGCCAATAATCGGCTTATTGATTCGCCGCGTATACCAAGCGCTCCCATATACTGCAGCTCTACCCACCCTGTATGCCTATATATATGTATGTATGTACGTCCACAAAGAGAGTGGGAGAGAGAGAGGGAGAGAGAGAGAGAGAGGGAGGGAGAGAGAGAGAGAGAGAGCTCTACTACTTGACTATGTGACCTATAGAATGTACACGCGTTCTCTCTCGCTCCTTTTCGTCCCGACGCGCGATTATAGCAGACGAGAGAACTGTCGCGCACTCTATTGGGTCAGGGATTTGCGATGGAACTTTGCGTGAGGACGCGAACAAAAACTGACCTTAGTTTGAGAATGTCAATTTTCATCGACTAACGTGTATCCCACTGTTTTAGCTACCCGTTGTTTCTTTTAAAATAAAACTTTGATGGATTTTCAATTGTGATATCGTGAAACTGTGCTTTCTTAAACTTCTATTTAAACGCTGGATTTAATATAGAAACTATGGAAAATATATGCCCCTGAGTCCATTTAACAGTTATTACATAACAGAATGAGCAAATGACAAGCGACTAAGTAACTGTTAATCAAACAAAATTAACTCAATATTTCATTAGAATAATCTAATCTATAAGAAGTTAATAGGATTTGCGTGCACACAATCTCTGAATAATAAAGATAGTCGTCTTGTCGCGAGAAAAGCCGTGTCCGGATAGATTTTTTGTTGACGGAAGACCGTGTGTGTGCATTGGTGCCGTTGACATTATCCCTGTTGGCATTGTGTATGTGCCTATATGTTTCGAGACGATTGGTTCCAGAAGCTGTTTGTCCCAATGGATCATGTTTCCAGGGGATTCATGCAAGCCTCTGTTCGATGTTTGCTCGGTCATAGAAAGCACTGTGTAGCTGAGCAAATTGACAAATTAATAGTTCTATACTCTTTGGCGTCTAGAGTTTTTTCGATACGTGTGCAAACCTTCATGCTTTCTCGGCTCTCTATTGTCGACGGCCCCAAGGAGTATAAATATGTCTTAGGCAAGATAATAAATATTTGGAACGGCATAATATTAAACACGAGTAAGGTAAATATTCCACCCCCAGTACCTGGCCATTAGCTGAAATAATAGCTAATATTAGTATAATTTACTCGTAACAGAAAAGAATTTGCGAAATGGCAATCAGTCATGGTTCAGTGTCATATTAACCCATTAACGACCAAGACCCCGAATTTTCAACAACCTTTTCAGAAAAAATTTGAAAAAGATCATATCCGACATATTTTGAGCTGTTCTTTCGAATGGTGATACCGATTTTGTGTTAAAATACTCCTGCAAAAAATATGGCATGTTTTTCACGAAAAAAAGTTAAAAAATTTGGAAATATTCAACTTTATGAATTTTTTTCATAAGGAAAATACAATGGCAATAATTCAAAATACTGCAAAAAAGTGCAATCAATGTTCAAATATTACTGGAAAATTTCTAAATTTTTTCACTTTTTTTCGTGAAAAACAAGCAGCCTCGTGTAAGGCGCTACAAGCAATCTCCTACCAGGCGTTACAAGCAGCCTCGTATCAGGTGCTACAAGCTCAAGTATAGCGCCTCCACGTGTTTCTTGTCGCTCCGCATTTGGGCCCAAATTACAGCCTACTCAATTGCTTTTTTGGCGAGTATTTCTGCTTTTAGATAAGTCTGGTCCCTGTCGGCTCACGTTTTTTGGAGCACATAAGACTTGGCTCCTATCTACGAGCCTAGGGGATTCGACTTTGCCTGATAACGTCTGATGCTTGTGAATCGCACGAAGGCGGTCATTATCACCAGTGCGCAGGTTTCTGCGTTGACGTGAGGTAACTCTTCGCTTTGTTGGAAACACCTGACTCTCCGTGGACTCCGTGTTTCTTCGCTTGTGCGGCATGTAAACGTACGAAAAAATCACGTACGAGCGATGTTACGGATGATGAGCTGCGTCTTTATTTCATTTGTCTGCACAGAAAGCGCATGAAGCAATAGACAAGTTTTACATGCACGGCGATATGCTTTTAGACTGGCTCGGGAAGGAGGAAGACACCGACAGGAAAGTATACAACTGCACATTGCGATTAATGACATGTATAAAGTGTTTGATGCGATTTCGGCTGCGTATTTAGGTGCGGTATCGTCCGAATATTTGATGGTGAATGTGAAGGGTGTTATCGATGATGCGTGTGAAAGATTCGAGCAGTTCTCTGAGCCGCTTTCGGCTGTTAATTTACGCGAGACCGCCGTGCAGGCAACCACCGCTAGGACAGCTCCTCGACATAGTTTTCTGCACCACGTACCTGTTAACAGAGTATTTGTATATGACGGTAAACCAAAGGCTATATCATCGTCGCAGCTACTTGTAATAGGCCATATGTAGGATTCGGCGGATAGATACGCGTCATCGAGTATCACTAAGGCCGAACTCTTTAAGGTCATTAATCCGATAGATTTTAATATTAAAGTCAAACGCGTGTCTTATTTTTCAAATAAATCCGTGCTCATTGAGGCTGATGCTATTGATTACGAGAAAATTAAAGCTAGTCCGTTACTTGCTAATTCCGGACTTAAAGCCGAAACTAAGTTAAATCCTTGCCTTGTAATCAAGGACGTTTCTGATTCACTTTCCACAGAACAAATAAAAGAGTACTTAATTAAGCAGATTTTAAATAGTGCAGTAACTGACCATGTTAAAATTGTTTATATGTATCCCGCAAACGACCGCCAACCCGTTCTGTAGTAATTGAGGTAAATTTCGCTTATAGAAGTCAATTATTTGCGTCTGAAAAAATTTATATTAGAATGACCTCTTGTAAATTCACAGACCATATAACATCCCTCCAATGTTTTAATTGCCTCAATTTTGGGCATGCTGCTAGGGAGTGCAGAATTGCTAAGCGCTGTGGGCATTGTGCAGGTGCGCATTTCTCAAGAGAATGTGAAAATCGTAGCGCTCATTGCTGCGCCAATTGTAAGGTTGCTAAATCCGTGATGCCCAATCCTCCGATCGAAGCTACTAAACAAAGTCAGCTGCATCGACTATGGCTTATAATGCGACTCCACTCAATGTTTGCCATATTAATGCCACCTTACTGTACTTTTACCCCCCGCAAACGTGCTTTGCCATGGATGAATGGAGAAGTTAGGCAATGCATCGTTGAGCGTAATAAAGTCTGGAATCGTTATAAACGCTTCAGCCGTATGTCCGATCATTGTGCGTATAAGCGGCTTCGTAATCGTGTCAAAACCCTCTCTAGGAATGCCATTTCTCAGTATTACCACAATTAACTAAGCGACTGCTCCAACTCTGTCCAGACTTGGAAATGCCTTAACAATCTTGGGCTCGGTTCGCGTTCTAGGGAAAATTCGACTCTGCCTGCCGATGTTTTCGCACTCAATCGTCATTGTGTGAGTGATACTAATGTTGTATCTTTAAGAGATATTCGCCCTACGGTACGCATTTCCCCTGACAAGCGTTTCTACTTTCGGCATGTTACGATTGCCGACATCTTAGACTTAGCTGTATTTACGGCTAACTCGAATACCGTAGGTCCGAACGGTATCCTTCTTAGTTTTATTAAAGATCGTCTGCATTCAATTCTACCTGCTATCTTGAATATCTTCGACACTTCTCTTCAAGCAGGTGTGTGCCCCACAGAGTGGAAGAGAGCTATTCCCAAACGCTATCCACCGCTTGAGCTCGATCTCCTTCGGCCGATAAGCATCCTCTACGCAACACCTAAGATATTTGAAGCTGTCGCACACAGACAGATGACGGAATACATATACAGTAACGATTTACTAGACCTATTTCAATCGGGTTTCCGTATTAATATTGTCGATGAAATCACTCTGGTGATAATTGATAAGGAAAAGGTAACTCTACTAGTTGCGACTATTCACGTGCATTCGACATTGTCTGTATCTCTCTGCTTGTGGATAAACTGAAAGCTTTTGAGTTTTCAGATTTTGCCTGCAACTGGGTCTTCTCCTTTCTTTCTGAGCGATCCCATCTGTTAATAATGCACCTTCCGTTTTAAGGAACAGTAAACATCATTTCTATACCGACGACCTAACAATATACTGCCGAGGCCCATTCAGTGAACTCACGGTTTAAATTGACAAACAGTGACTGTATTCCAAGCGATGTCAAATTAATGCTAGTCAAGTCTCTCGTTTTCCTCTTCCTTGACTATTGTTCAAGCCTGTATCACGATCTCTCAAGCGAACTTACACACTTAAACTCAGGCGCTGCAAGAACACTGCTTTACGCTTCGCCACTGGCCGCAGAAAATTCGATCACATTACACCTGCGTACATAGAAAACGGCATACTGCCCCATAGCGTTCGCTGTGAGTTCTTCTGACTGTGCCTCTTTTAGCCTCTATTCTGCGCAAACAAGAACCGCATTATATCGCCAAATCGGTGGCCTTCCACGCTGTGGATCACCTCGGTAGCAAACGTTGCTCAAGGTTCGATCTAGTAATCCCATGGGCTTGGACAAATACTTATAAGCATGCCTTTATTGTGCAAGCGCCGCGCCTCTGGAATTTATTGCCTCATGACTTGCGGACTAAATTCATGTACCCCTGCTTCCGTGACCAACTCTTTAAGTATTTTCTTTGTAAAGCGCGCGTAACGATGTGACCTTATTCTTCTAGGCTGCGTTTATTTACTTGTAGTTTTTCAGTTTTATTATTATTATTTTATATATTATGTAACGTTCGTTTATGCACGTATATACTTTTTATTCAATCTATCTTGTAAGGGCTGCTATCGTTCAATACTTCAATACTTCATGAGATCAAAACTTAAAAAGGGATATTGACACAAAAGATAAATTCAAATTCAATCAAGATTGGACCCTATTCAGAGCCTTCGACATGATGAAAAATTATAAGTGTACGATACAGATACGAATTCAGGAAAAAGGAATACAGATTTCAGATACTCCAAAAAATGAATTAATAGAGATTCACAAAAACAATCTAAAATATACCATATCAACATTTACCGATGGATAAAAAAAAACATATAACCATACAAGATGTGCAATCTATATCCCAGCAAAAGAGTTAAAAGGTTCATATAAATTATCATGTTATGCCTCTATATTCACAGCAGAATTCATAGTAATCTCCATAGCTTTACAATACATCCTAAAAGTAAACACTCAAATTAAACAAAGGTAGTTCAATCCTGATAGTAAGTTAAAAAATTCGAATTATGATGATTTTAAAACGTTGCTTCTTATACAGAATAATATTCTGTACCAATCAATTATTAGAGAAGTGAGCGTTTACTCTTTTAATATATTTCACTGGATAACAAAAGAATTTATTTCTCTTCAGAATTGCCAAAATGTACTGGCTACTTTTTCGTACAAATTAAATCCTTTTGCTCGAAATTTATGACAACTGATGGGATAACAAATGAATGCATAAATTTATTTACTTTGGGTACAGAAATTAATAATCAATTTATTCCTATATGTCAATTATCAGAAGAAAAAAAAGTTTCATTTTTTAAAAGATTTTTTTTATTAGTGCTTGAGAAGTAGAATTCAAGTACCATGGTTACTGATATTCGATTACTATCCCATCAGATTTTTAATATATTCATGTTATACAGTAGGATTATGTGTCATGTTTAATTAGATACGGTAAAACACTTTTTTATTTAATGTAAAATACTCTTACATTATTACAAAATAATGTACAAGATTTTTAAGCAATATTAAAAAATGTATGCATGTTAATTTAAAGTGGATTTCACAATAAAAGCATTTTGTAATTATTAAATCGAAAAACAATGAAGTACAAATAGATGTGCTGTATAAGAAAAAATATATTTATAGTTTAAGAGATGTATTTAAAAATATATACAGTGCAGATGCGACTAATATTACAATGCAAGACTATGCTGAATGTAAGGATGTTTTAATTTATATCAATACTATTTTTATCAATAAGGAAGCCATAATGAAAGAAATAGATTTATCAACAAAGATTCGGCATAGCATTGCCTTTATACTCTCAGCAATTACTTTTGCGTAAAATAATGAGACCTATATATCGGCGTTTCATGGAATAAGCCATGGAAATCAAAATATTCACCAATTAATATTGATTTTATATATTGGTGCATATCTATATATACTACAAAACAGTATATACATAGATATACATTATGAACATAAAGAGCGGTGAATATATTGATTTTCAGGGCCTACGCAATAAAACTCCGATACATGGTTCTCATTATTATGCAAAAAATGTAATTCGCGGAAAGTTTCAAGAAAATCCACGACCCGCATGTCTGGTCATCTTCTCGTCAGTGTAAAATTCATCGTATGGACTAAAATTATGTATGTTAAATGAAGTCTGACCAATCACTATTCCAAAAAATTCGCATTAGTGATAAACAGTTACAAGAAAGAATTTCAAAAGTGTTTGGCAGTATCTTTAACATCAATAACGCCATCGATAGATCAATATTTATTGAAAAATGTAGACTACACTGATTCAAAATTACAAGCTGAGAAAAAATTTGTTGGAAAACAAATAGTATCAAAGATAAACAACATGAAGTTAGATAATATTTATATTCATCACAAAGAAAATTGGATGGGTTTGAAGAAATGTGATGACGGTAAAAACATGTCAGAGAGTAATAGTGATTACAGTAAAAATACAAAATGACATTTTTCAGATAACGATGTCACATGTATCATTGATTCTATGCGCGAAAATCTGAATGAAGTTCCTGAATTTTACTCAATCATCAGCCAAATCTTGAAAATATAAGTGATTTTCTAAATAAATAAATAATTAAATAAATAAATAAATTATTTACTCAATAAGTATTGCAAATTTCATAACTATACGGTTCCCTGCATAGTCCGCCGAAAAAATTGCAAACGATGCACTATGCAAGTAAAGCATAGCATGAAAAAATTTGCGACGAAAATTGCTCAACTTTGAAGGACGATTACTCAGCTTCAGATCAACGAAGCGAAGCTTTGATTTTTTAAATTAAAGCTTCAAATCTCAATCTTTTGATCTAGTTATTAGATTTTTGATTGGATGCAATCCGGAATATTTTTCGGAAAAAGTTTAAAAAATCTAGTGCTAAATTTTTTTATCTCTTACGCTCATGCGTGAAGGTTTCTGTCAATGGTGGGGCTGGAAGATTGGGAATCAACCAATCCGTTACCTTACGATTTTGGTCTCATTATCAGGCAATGGGTTTTTTACAGACACAACCAGTGCCTGGTAGACCTCGCGATATGTAGATCGGGCAATTTTTAATACCCCGATTAGACATCCTGTTAATACTATACGATAAATTGGAAATGCACCATTTCCAGGACGTCAAATCAGTAAGCAAGCGGTAAGGAATCGTTTACACGAGGTAGGTCTTAGATCTCGAGTTCGTGCTCCTGTACCAATACTCAATGTGGTTCATCGTCGAAATCGATTGCGATACTCAAGACATCACAAGCTAAGAGCTTTAGAAGAGATATTAAAAAAAGTATGACTTCAATCAATAAATCTATCGGCAAGGCTGGTTATGTTTTCGTACTAAAATCTTCCTTACCAGAGTTGGAAACAGCGACTCGCGAAGCAGAGTTTCGCACTACCGACTACCGAATTTTTGAGTGATTTGCTGATTCGCCACTTGATGCCGCGCAACATCACGAGCCAAGTTCAAAATTTGTACCTTTTATACAAACGTGAGTAATCGTAAATTTCGAAGAAGAAAACGAAAACATCGGAAACAATAGCGTTAATTTAATGTCTTATTCGTACTTTAACCATAACAGTCAAATGTAGCAGATTATGTATCTCTAGATATATAATATATAATAAATATATATATATTACTGAAGAATAATAAACTTAAAATGTAAGTACAACCAAAAGGAAAAAAATTATTCAATAAAAATTACAATATATTTGAATGTAGATGAAATTACGGAAGTTTCTAGTGAAAATTTACTAAAAATATGTGCAGTAGTTAAACTACTCTATATTATTGTTATTTTAACTATACTATTCCTCTCGGTATATTATTAATTAATTATATATTTATTTTAAGGAATACACAAATCAATTGTTAATATTTAATTAATTTCTATAAATCAATTCATTTACTGAATAATATAAAAACTGGACCCATATAAAAAGAAAAAATAATTACCTACGTGAATTATCGAAGAAAGTAATATACGACTTTGCATAATATCTGTGAAAGATTACACGTAAGTAATCAAATGAAAATTTAACAAGAAATCTCTTATAAAAGCTCGTATAAAACCTGAAATGATTTTGCATAAAAGCTTTTATAATATCTCGCATTAAATCGACATTTAATCTTATGCGAGATTTAATGTAATTTTTGGTGTGATATTTGATGTACTCTGAATAGATTATATATAACGTTATCTTTTGAATACAATTGACGTTTCAATACTGTACTTAGATTAATTTATTTAATGGTATTCTGTCTATCAGATCCCCCTCAAATCAAACGACCAGAGTATGTTCCTATCATCGATCTTTTTGAAATTTGAGCATGTTATTCTGTTTGGAAAATGATTTGACACTTATTTTGGATTTTCGATTTCAATAAAATTGTATC
This sequence comes from Megastigmus stigmatizans, assembly GCA_900490015.1. Taxonomy (NCBI): domain Eukaryota; kingdom Metazoa; phylum Arthropoda; class Insecta; order Hymenoptera; family Megastigmidae; genus Megastigmus; species Megastigmus stigmatizans. Next base: position 27,325 of record UELV01132206.1, on the reverse strand, counting down.
TGGCTTGCAATGTCCAAAATTTCAAACCGAATTTTGATATTGAAAATTTTCTTTTAAGATAGTGTACAATGGCGCTGTCATATCGTTTTCCAAGAGGAATCACATACTTACTCAAATTTCAAAATGCTCAGTGATCGATGATCGGGGACATACTCTCTCCAAAATCAAAAGTTAATCAGAATCAAATAGTAAACTTAGGATTTTGTAATTTTAATAAGTTATTTTCAGAATAAAGGCCTTTTTAAATCACTGATATCCTTATCTGAATCGTATACAGCGGCCCGATTCAATGTTAGCGAACGAAAATTTTTTGCAATGACTATGTTTGCAGTTTTATTATCTTCAATGGGACAGTTGGTCGGTAGATTACCCGAGAATCCGGAAGATTTAAAGGACGAGACACGTCGTGTGCTGCATTGGAGTGCAGAGGTGCTGTCGAGAGTAGACGATAATGTCAACGCCGAGGACTCGTTCCTCATAGAGTACGACAATGTTAGCATCGTCAATAAAGTCGACAAGTGGATGTCAACCGAAAGATTGGCGATTCCAATGAACGCAGATCTCGATATAAAGTTTTTGGAGGTTGGCAAGTTTTATTTTAAAACTGATACATATTTTAACGGATAGGAAACACATTCATCTTTTTAGTAATTTATTAATGCATGCTTTTTGGTGCGAATTTAAAGTAGCTTTACTCGTTTCTACAAAATTATTTTTACTGTATTTCATTATCATGATATGTTGTATAATCAGTTATCACACGCAGATATTTAATATTTTTAATGAACTTATTTGATATATGTATATATATAAACTTACCCGGGGAAAAATGATTTATACATAATTATATATAACCATATATAATCCTATATATATAATCAGTTTCGGTCCTTCGAAATTTTAGGTTTGCACTCCATTCAAAGCTTGTGTTTTTTATACTTCGCATATTTACGATTGAAAATTTAGTATTTTGTGTAATTCATTATCCCAAAAATACATAATCTATGTAATTTTTATGTTCAATTCAATACGTGATCAGCAAAAATTTTAATAAAGCAAATTTGTTTTACATAAAAAATGTATAGTTAAAATTCGTCTGTTTAAATTAACATTTTCAACTGTGGTGCCTGACACTTATATTCCCCAAAAAAAGTATGTAATCAAAGAATCCTAAATGTTAATTAAATTTGAAAAATTCTTTACAGCTCAGTAATCAGATAAAGCTGAAAATGCAAATGGACTATGAAAAAGCGTATAAGGATTTAAAAAGATTAAACAAAGTTGTGGATCAATTGGCCGACAAGCAACGAAAAATACACAAAGAAATACTGGATTTAGAAAAATTCTGGCCGGACGAGGCACACAAATTTCGCCGGAAGTTTGGTTGCTTACGCAGCAAGGTCTTTAAAAATTTGCGGTTCACTGAAAAAACGATGTTTTACGATGCAAGGCTTAAGAAACGATTCATCAATAAGGTGAATTATATGTAAGATTTATTTACTATGCGAAAACTCCGTTTGGAAATAAATTGTGCTATTAACATGTGAATATATTTGACTTTTCAAAAAAAAGGTCCATGAAATAGATCTCGAAAACATGAAATTGTGCAAGATGAAAATGAAAAGACTGATCGAAACTATGCGGTAACTGCATCTGTAAGTTAGAAATGAAGATGCGCGATGAAAGCTTGCGGTAATGATCATTATCGCAATTATTGGATCAACAAAGCTCGTATAAGTTCTGTTAGATAAAATTGTTGAATTGAAAGTTTTTTATACCGTACGTTTAACACAATTTAGAACTATCTAATACGTGAACCAGCTTTAATATCTAGATGAGCATCTTCAGAATGCGTCTTCTTGCACTGAACCTCACGAAGAAATGATAAATGGCCTGGAGAAGCTCTTTATTCAATAGTAACTGAACAATACATTTGAAATGTACTATAGAGTTCTGTACACAAATTTGAATTTACTAAAATAGACAAAGAAATACAACCCAATTATAGTTAGCGTAATGAATGATAATTATAAAAACATTAATAAAAACTTTTTATAAAAAGTACAAAACAAAAAAGTGTGTTTTAATGTATATGGTTTCTTATTATATATAACACGAAATTTTGAATTATTCTAAAGATTTAATGAGTAGAGACTTTTTATCAATTACAGATGTCCGAGCGAGATTTGGATTGCTTAAAAATTAAAAACATATTATCGGCGGTAAACCTCTTATACATAGAATGAACAAACAATGAATCATTACCAGTACCATTTGCATTTTCAATAAAAAAGAAACTTCTACTTCTTCTCGCAGCATCTGAAAATTAAGCTGAAATAGAACTATAATCCAGTCCATGCGAACTAATCCAAATCAAATTTCCAGCAGCATTAAGAATCCTTTTTCCATCGAGGAGTGCAATACACGCAATCGGCGCGCGCACCATATGTATAATGGAGACCCATGCCACGCGAGAAGACATCGTACATAGGCGAGCGACGGCGGGAAATGAGATCGGAGCAAAAGGTAGGGAGAGAGCGCGCATATAGCTGCAGGAGGAGCGAAGTCGTAAAAAACACCAGAAGCAGAAGCAGCAGCAGCAGAAGCGGTAGCGCGCGAGTAGGGATATAACGCGCGTCCAGTAGTCTCTCTCTCTCCTCCTTCCCCTGATATTCGCGCGCACGCATACACATATACATACAGGCAGGGACGCAGGGTGCATAGTGGGGGGAGACACACGCGTCTCCTTCGCCGCGGGAGAGAGAGTACATACTATATAGGTAGGTATATCGGGAGCGCGCTTGACGTGCAGCACGCGAAATAAGAGAGAGTGAGGGGGAGGAGAGGAGAGACTAAGGCGGCGGCCGAGAGAGCCGTAGCACAATGCAAGACTGCCTGTGTGCTCTTCTCGCGGTGTGCACATATCTCGTAGTGTGTCGTTGGGGTAGGCTCTCCCGGAGACTCCTCGCACCAGGCGCACAGCCAAGTCGCGGAGCTGGAAACGCGATGTCCCCAGTGCTGGCCCAAGCGCTCGACCGATCCCTTCGACCTCTGTGTATATCGCGTACGCAACTCGGCGGCATTTTTCCACTTTAACGTCGCGGTGGGCGAATCGATTCTTTCAAGTTTTGCTGGATTCCTGACAGTTTGCTGCAGCGGATCTTGACTAAAAGTTATCGAGTTTATTGGGTTTTAGATAGAGTAGGAAGTATATATATTATGAGCCTGGTTAGAAAAATAACAATTAAATCAAAGTTAAAAGATAAAAGCAAAGCTTAAGCACATTCTTCTACTAATACTTTTTCTTTGAGTATCGATACATTTTATGTGGTCCCGCAGATTTTTACAATTTTAACCGAAAATATGACTGTATATAATAATAGATTACGTTCGAATAGGAAGTATGTTTGTACTTATTCAATCTAGAAAGATTATTTTAACTTTTTAAATATTAGAATATAAAGGGGTTCCACAGCGAGCTTGAAATCAAATGAAATCTTCAGCCAAGACGTACAAAACCTACACCACCATTTAAAGCATAAAAGAATATAAAATTAAAAAAAAATTGTCTCCCTTACATAAAGGGAAAGATAAAAAAATTGATTAAAAATCGGGTCTTTCTATACTTAGCTGTTTCTACTTATGTGTAATAAGCATAAGAAACAACCTATTCATTCTTTTTTAAAAATGATTATTAATAATAGTAAGCGAATAAATTAATAAGATTCGCGAAAATACGCAACGCAATGCAATAATTTAATTAAAATTAAAATTTATTATAAGTAATTATCAAAATGTTGCGTTCAGGATTATTGAATTCTATTACAAAATATAACTAAAGGAGGATGCCCGCGACTGACCGCGAAAATTTTCAGTATGCGCATGAAAGCATGCTTTGCTATCATTTAAAGTAATTCAAGAAGTATTTAGCTTAAGAAAAAATGTACCAATTAATATTATACCTTCCAAGTAAAGCTAAAGCGGCTCTATTTTCTTTCCATAATAAATAAATCAAAGTAGATGCAGACAAGTTTAATAAGACATTAGTTTTCAATTTTCCTCGATATTAACCTTTAGAGGACGGGAATTAGGGATTCTTGGGCTCTTTCAGAAAATGCATAAAAAAGGTATCTAATATATTAAAACTATCATGGGTAAAGTGTCGATCATGCGTCGGCCAAGTATGCGGGTGTTCCCGTCCGCTAAAAGTTAAGAGATTCAATTTTTGTTAATTTAATGTATCTTATACTCTAAATGATAGCCTTGATTTTATATGTTTGTGATGGACAGTTACTTTTATTTTGTAGGCATTCTGCTCGCAACGAAATCTCCTAATCGCAACCTGTTAATCAATTTTCTAATATCAAACATGTAAAATGCATTGCTGGGTCAATGCTGGATTTGTTGTTAATTTAAATTATCAATAGTAATATTACAGATATTTAAAAATCGACAACTGCATATCATAGGCTGCTAGCCCAAATTAAAAATTAATAATAAATATTTAAGGGCACTTTAATAATAGTAAATTATCTTATCTTAACTCGCAAATGATTAATAATTTAATCATATTTAAAAAAAGAATAAAATCCTTTCACGCCTATGTCAATTTTTTCCTTGGCCCATCGTTTTAGCCTTAGCACTCTAAAAATTTCTCAGAATTTCACAGGTCGCCCTCGTATCCTCCCAATGCGATTCGTCCCTGCGACTCTCTCGTCAGGAGAGGCAAAGATCGAGGGCGCGACTCTCCTGCGGAACCCGCGAGAGAGTGTCGCGCGCGAGCGTGTGTGCCGCTGCTCTCTCGGCTCTCTCTATAGCTAAAAAAGGAAAAAAGCCACCACAGCGAGAGAGAGAGTGGTAAAAAAGGCGCGACGGCGGGGAGGGGAAAAAGGAGAAGATGAGAGAAGAAGGCGCCGCGACGAAAACCGCGACGCCGCGGTAGCAACGGCGGTCGCTCGCAGCC
>UELV01132206.1:9156-19482 GCA_900490015.1 Megastigmus stigmatizans | reverse complement strand
TTAACAAAAAATCGGTATCACCATTCGAAAGAACAGCTCAAAATACGTCGGATACTTATGATCTTTTTCAAATTATTTCAAACCTTTTTTTTAGTTGAAAAAAAGCCTTGAAAAAGTTGTTGAAAATTCGGGGTCTTGGTTGTTAATGGGTTAATAAAAACTAATCAACAGTTATTACATTACCACTTTTATGAATAGGAAATAACTGGTTTTGAAATTATAATTTATGAGTTTGAAAATTTTATTCAGAAAAACAATTTTATTTACCAGAATTTACAGTAAAAAATTATTTATTCGAATTCAGAAATAAATTTAAATTTTGCAAATTTCGATGAAAACTGTATAAGAATGTCGCTTAAGGAAACTTATATATAAAAATGGAGCAATGTTGAGAATGCGATGCAATCGTAACAACATAAGAGCGATTTAATATGTTTACAGTGAGCAGGTGTCGAAAGAGTAATATCGATGATGAATGCAAATATCGAAAGATATAAATTGCGAATAAGCATCTCTACTGGTTCAGTTCAAAGTTTAAAGTTGGCGAAGCAAAAAAATTTAACGTGTTACTTTTCAAAATGAAGATGAAAATTTTGGTGATCATTGTTTCTACGCTTGCCCTATCAGCAGGTATATTGTTTATTTATTTTATTTTTTCCAGTTCAATTATATTATTACGTTAAAAAAAATATTTTTTTATTAAATCTATAAATTAATTAATTATGAAGAGTTTCTATTCAAAAAATACATTTGTAATCATTTTTTAATCGAATAGTTACCGACGCAATGAACAGTTCGACTATATAGGCGGAAAAGGATTGCACCTTGAATTATCAAATTATTAAATTAATTTGCTAAGTAATATTAATTAATCAAAAGTTATATTCTTGTATTTATCTCGTAGTGCACGGAGGCTTAATCGATTCAGTTTATACCCATACCTGCATGGAATTGTGCGCCAGTTGCAAGGGAGTTGCATCTCTTGTAAATAATCGGTGTGAATGCAATATTGCGGAAAACACGGATCCAGGTACCATTATTTCATATATTGTCATGTCATAAAAAAAATCTTAATTCAAGTATTATGAATAGTAAAACATACATTTATTTCTATTAGTTCTTTAAATTTTTTATCTTTTTTAGTCGAGTATGTCGAAATAAAAAATTAATAAGTAATAAAATAAAAAAAGGTTTATTTGAAATCTTTTTCTCTGATATCCCCGCTATCTGTGTAGACGGTGAAAACCATTTTTATAAAAAATAAGGTATTTATTTTTATGCAAGAGATAAACGTTTATTGCAGGAGCAGAGTGTGTGAATCGAATGAAGCGAGAAGCAGTCGAGCGTGGATTAGACATGATATCCTGTGACTTGAGTAGCGATAAGAGATTCACTCGTTGCACACTAGGATTAAAACAGCGCTTTGGCAAAAGTAAGTAATAATCTGCACTTATTAACTAACAATACTTAAATCTTAAGAAAAAAATATATCTGAATAATATCTTATTAAAAAAGTAGCACAACTAACATTAGATTTTTCTAAAATACACGTAAATCACTAGATGATGTCGATCAAGTGGCAAAGTATTTCATGAATAATGGGCCGATAACAGGTAGCATCTTCAAGGCACCACCGTACACACTCAAAGGTAAGACTGCCGATTGCATAGGATCCTCGAAGCTTATCACTCAGCCCATGGAAACCATCAGAGCACCTGCGTATGAAGATTCTGTGCCAATATTGTCTAGTCCACAACAATATGTATCAAGTCCAGGCAGTGACTGTGTAGGAGCATCACAGATAATCACTCAACCCAAAGAAACTATGCCAATGGTGTCTAGTCCAGGCAGTGACTGTGTAGGTGCATCAAGTATCATCACTCAGCCAAAGGAAACTATGCCTGCTCCTGATATGAAAAGCTATCAAGTTTCTATACCATCTATATCCATGCCTCGAGTATCTGCTGGTGACTGTGGACCAGCAGTCGGACAGTCTATACCAAGCAGCGATAGCTGGACCAGCTCACCCATGGTTGGCGATGTCAATCTAGCGAACCTTCCCGGAGCGGAAAATACCATTCCAGTCAATTTACCCAGAGTTCCAAATGTGAATCCATTAAAGACACTCGCACTGCCAAATATCACTCCAACTCTGTTGCATCTTCTGGCTCGACAATTCAGTCAGCCCATGCTTGGAATACCACAAGCTCTTAAAATTGTAGGAGAGACTCCTGGTATTAATCAGTTAGTGAGTGCTCCTGGACATCTGATTAATGGCCTTTTACATAAACTGGGTGGTAGTTTGAAAACTGCTGTAAGTTACTTTTTTTAAATTAATACAAATACCATATCTATAACAGACAATTTTTTTTCTATTATATCTTCATGAAATTAAGCTTGACAAAAAAATTGAACTGCAGTGTAATTACTCTAAATATAGCAATCATTTTTTATTGATTATTTTGAAATAAATAAATTTTTCCATACTATAATGCAATAAATTTTTTTAACTCTTTACTTTCTTTTTGCAGGGTAATGTTCAACAAGTATTTCCAAATGAATTTGAAGATGATGACCTAACTGTTGGTAGTCCTCAAATTGAATTAACAACTTCAGGTGACAGTGACACTGGTTCATCTATTACTGCGCAGACTTCACCACTCCATATTCAAGGTCTCAGTTATATTGTAGGTGCACCAGCTCCAAGTCAAATCTCCTATATGCAACCAATGCCATTCTCAGCAATGCCGATGATCCAGAGTCCAATGGTGGGCAGCATGTCTCCAGCATATAATAGCTTCATACCTCAAATGCCAATGGCTACTTACATCGTTGGAACACCTTTCGGAATGCCTTTCATTCCGAACTACAGCCATAGTGCACCTACAGTAGCTATGTTTAATCCAATTGCAAATATAGGAGATTCATCTCAAGCTGACGAAAATGTGGGATCACCACTTTCAATTAAGGCTAGTAATATAGAACTTCCAGTTGCAGAACCAAAACAGGTAAAAAAGATATGCAAAAAGTCCAACAAGGGAGAGATTTCAAGAAAAATTACTCGAGATATTAAAGAATCTTCAGAATCTGTCACTGATGAAGTAAAATTGAAGGAAGCTGAAGAGCAAATGAAAGAAAAAATTGATGCCACAGAAATGCAAATGGAACAAACTACAACAGAGATTCCTAAAATAGAAAGAACTACAACTCAGAGTCCAGTAATAGAGATGACAACTGGACAAAAATTGAAAATGGAGAAATCCAAGTCAGAAAAAGAATTTATTGGAAAAATTAAGCCGATCAAGGAAAACTTAAAGAAAACAAGATCTGAAAAGAAAAATATTGAACAAAAATCAGACATTAAGAAATGATTGTTAAATAATAATAACTAAGAACTATGTATAATCATTTGTAATATAAACTTTTTTACTTTATTTTTATAAGAAAATTTATATATATTTAATAAACTGAACATTTTATAAATCAATAAAATACACACCATTCACTGCTATTATCTAAAGCCCTTTTTCTTAACTCATCAATATATCCTTGTACTTATGAGTTTAATTAATTTAATGAAATAGTATAAATTTATATTAATAATAATTGAAATTGTGTAATAAACTCAAGCAAGTATGGTTTTCTTCCCATATGTTTCAGTATTATTAATCTATTTATTAGGCATGAAATAAAGTCATTTATATGATTTAATAGAGGAAAACATTATTGATAAAAAAAAAGAAAGAAAAAGGATCTATTCTTTCTCAGTGATCAGACATTTTGATAAATTGATACATATTTCATGTATACAAGAAAAAACTAATTTACAATAATCAAAACATTGGTAAAATGATACCTGCTCATTATTCAGAAAAATCACAGTATAAAAGTGATAATGTACAGCATTAGTGAGTGGTACATTAAACTGTAAATTTTACAAGTTTTAATAGACTCATATCCACTTCATCTTGATAACTTCACCTCCGACCTTTTCCTTTTCCCTTCTTTGAAACACTAGACGAGGTTTGTTGAACAGATTGTTCTCCAGTTGCTTGTTTTCCTTGTCGTGTTTTTAGTTTTGGAATACTAGTTCCTACAAACGCTAAGAGAGAATCTCTAGTTGGATAGTCTGCATTCACTGGAGTACCATCATCATTTTTTAATTGAACACGAATACGACCACGATACAATAGCTCTTTGCTACGCTCTTTTGGATGGAGCTTGTTCTCAACTCCAACTTTTAATCCAACACTAAGAAGCACATCACGAATCTCTTGATGAGTTGGATTATCAACACACTTTGATTTTGTCAACTTACGACCCTCTGCTAAACTTTTTTTGCTATTGATATAAGCTGGATAGATGCAAATCCACCTATATTAACATTAAAATCATTAAGTAATTACTTTTGTAAATTAATTAATATTCATTATTGAATATTTATTTTACTATCTCTACAATGATTTGTAATTATAAAATTCATATGTTCAATGAAGTAAAAATATCAGAATTGTGTACTTATGTGAAAGAACATTTACATAAAAAATGTACAGTATTCAATTGCATAATTATTTATTTAATTTACTCAATTACATAATTATTTATATTACTGTTAATTATGGGAATTGAAGTTCTGGTAATTAAAAAGTCTATTTACACTTGCTTGTATCCAAAAAACCAGAACCGCGTTTTCAGGTTAAGTGACGAAGAAAACGAAAAATAACTGTTTTCTCACTGACCATGACCAAGTATTGTAATACAAAAGAATTGTCGGAACAAATGAAAAAAATTGTCAACAAAGAAGGAACAAAAATATAACCTCTCTCTATCGCTGTGCTTTTTCGCTGGATCCCAGATGTGTGCCATGTTTACTTCCGCACTAGTTCAATATCCTCTCTTTTTGTTTGAATTCAATCAAAATGGCCAAGCTATTAAAATAACAACAACTGTTCACCCATATTATCCACTGACGATGTATTAATAGATCCTTACCACTTAGTCTGTTTACTTAAATGTATTTAAAAAGCCTTGACAAATCCGAATGCACAAGCGAGGATCAAATTTAACTCTATCCAGAATCCATATGTGTTCAATGGGCAATTACGTCAAACGTGGCGTGATGGTAACGCAGTTTTCTACACTTGAAGACTAAAAAATTTTATTCAATACCATAGCCATTTATTAGGACGAATAAACTAGAAAAGTCTTAATAAGTCCGAATAAGACGTATGAGCAAATAACTAAAATGATATTAAAAATCATTACCTTGTTTTGCAAAATAAATTCATTTTAATTACAAAGTACAAAATTACTCGTGCAATATTAACATAGCATAAGAAGAAAATAGCGTATAAAATTAAATAGAAGATTACCAATTAATCTAAACAACAAAGGGAAACAGCGAAATACAACAAAAAAAAATATTATTTATAATTAAAACTATGTAATTAACATTGTTGATATATTTACTGAACAAATCTATGCAGGATAATTTAATATAAAATTTAGAAAAATTTATTTAATCGAAACCGTAAAACGGTCTAATTTTAGTCCTATACGTATAATATACACATAAAAAAAAAAAGAAAAGAAAAAAAAGAAACTTGCGGGCTCGTCCGGGATTTGAACCCGGGACCTCTCGCACCCGAAGCGAGAATCATACCCCTAGACCAACGAGCCATATGACACTCCTGACTGAAAAACACCGATTCGAAGAGTCGGCCGTATGCTGTACAAGGTAATTTGATACAATATTGTTTACTCATCATGAACAGAATTATATTAAGTGTAAAATCAAAGCTTAATTGATAACGGTCGGGTACATTGACTTTTGTGGCGGTTGCAATATAATATTAAATTTGATATTGTAAATATGAAAAACAATTTATTTGATTTCAAAAGTCAGTTTACGAAAAATGACTATAAATGAAAGTCTATATTTTATTTAATGTTATTCAAAAGAATTATCACAGCAATAAAATTTTTTTTCGAAAGTGCAATTTAAAGTGCAATATTTGTACTACTAATGTACTGAAATTAAAAAAAATAAACAGCAAAATATCAAAGACACTTAAACAATTACGCAAATCGAAAGTACTAAAACAGCAGAAAATATTTAAAAAAAAAATAATAGCCTCGGTAGTAATCTATATTTTTGATAAAACTAATCGAAAGTACTAAATAAGTACTAAAAATAAAACAGCTAAACAGAGAATATTAAAAAAAATAATAGCCTCGGTTATTACCGATATTTTTGATAAGACTATAATAATGAGCTATTGTACTGTAAATCAAAATATTACAAAACAACACGCGATAATAATATAAAAAACTCCGTAAAGCAGTATATAGTTTTTACATTATCAGATAACAATTTCATGTTTCTTTTTCTTTAACATAAAAAGTATTTAAATGCCCGTAGAGTTATACTAGTGCGCATCGTGCAATATTATATTTTGTGTTTTTCTTGCATTGCAAAGCTCAGATTTTTTAATTTTACGATGGCAAATAATGTAAAAAAGTAGAGAGAACGAATTAAAATGCGCTTATTTCTATTAAGCATTTGAAAAACAATCTTGCATTTGCAGACATAAAATTTTTGCAGTTATTACTTCACAATCTGCACTACTAAACCATAATTGCGAAATATGAATTCCCGTACAGTTCTAGAACCTTTGCGAAATAAAAATCAGATCTGACAAATCGCTCACGAGATAGTATTATTTTAATTTAAAACAATTTAACACGGAGTTTTATTGGAATTAATTTTTTCCGCGCATATTGAATTGCATATTGAAAATTACATGACAATCTGTTTTTAATAATAATTTTTGTATTATAAAAAGTCTCGATAGTTACTGGAGAGGACAAGAATAAATTATTTAATGCTAAGTAAGTACACGGATCAATATATTATTGGCTAATTCAACTATGAAATTTTTTCTATCAAACAATTATATTCGAAAATTCATAGCTTTTGTCGATGACACTACATAAATATAATTCCGAATTTTAGTTTAGTTTGACATTTTTATATTCCGTTAATGGTGTCCTGTAGTTAATTAAGGATGTTAGTAAATACTTTTAAGAATGTTGTTAAATTTTTATGTATTTTTTTGTCATTATACTTTTGAGTAATGGCAATATTAAAATGAATGGAATTTGTTCTGGGGTCGTGCTCAGCCACGTGTTTCTATCTGTCTCTCTCTCTCTCTCTCTCTCTCTCTCTCTCTCTCTCTCTCTCTCTCTCTCTCTCTTAGATTATATATACTTCCTTAAATAGGTTCATCCTGACCACTATCTTGTGAGTTCATTTATGAGGAATTCCTCATCACAAACTTTAATTTTCGACCTTCAAAAAAATTAATCAATTTTTTGGAAACACACCTTCAAAAGAAATTCTTCTGGTAAATCTGGCTATCAATTCTTAAAGGTTAAAAATTACTTTCATAAACAAAATATTCTATGATAATCAAGGTCTGATCCTATAATCAGTTCCTTATCATAGGGATATCCAAAATTAATGTCTATTCGGGAAATGCAGTTCTCCAAGTTTTTACTATTTTATGTATGAGAAAATATTGATGTTTTCACTTCCTTTTTCCGATTTACTTCTTTATTTAATAAGTTTTATGCTTTTTATTTTAAATTCTTTGTACTCAAAAGCAAAGGAGAACCTTTATTACTTCGAATCCAGAAAATTATTGTATTAATAACTATTTTTAGTAATAGGTTCACTTTTGTGAATAAACTGCAATCAATAAAATATCTGATATTTAACATAACATTAAAATTTAGTCAGTTTTTCGAAATTTCCTACACTGTTGATCCCACTGTGCCTTTGATATTCCTATCATTTCCCAAAGTTGCAGCTAAGTCAAAGTGATAAGTAAGACTGTACCTGTATTGGTATCCGTCGATAGTATTACGAATAAAAAAAAATCCTAACGTATAATGTGATAATTAATACGTATATGTGTAAATTAACACATACAATATGTAACACCTCTCAAGATTTATTTTATATTTGTCGTATTTAATAACTTAATATTTGTGATAATTTAATATTTTTTTCTTATAACCAGGATATAAATGTAACCTTGGGCATTATATAGATAATAAGATTCAATGCACTTTTACTAAAAGCATTTACACGAGCTTTAATAACTATTTATAGTAAATCTAACTCAGTTGCATACATCATTTGACGTATAACTAAACAAATAAAAATAGATTATAAAACGTTGACTTGGTTTGACAATCTCATTTAGCTCATTCATTGCGACAGTAAATCACACATGTTTATACATCAAATTATATGTTATAAATTGACAAGCGCAAGTATTATAGGTCTAATAATACGAGTACACAGAACCACGGCAGCATATATCTTAACATACGTCACAACTGTTAAAATGTGACGTATAAAAGGGTGTTTGTACGTTAACTATCATATATAACAAACCGTTATTTTTACACTTCGAAGACTTATTTTTAGACTTCCTAAGTTAAAAAGTTTTTCACACCTACCAAGTTCGAACTTTCGAATCAGATGTATGTTATTTTTGATCATTGATCTCGATTAGCAATAATATCGACTTATATTATAGCATTAAAGCTCACACTATTTTTACTCTAATCATACTCTAAAATTTAAAATATCAAAATATTCATTTCATTCAATGACTCTGCAGCCATGTCTTAAATTATCAACCTTTGTTGAAATAAATAAACTCGATAAATATGACTTTTAAAAAACGGAAAACTCAGCGTGCAGACTTCCTTTACTATGACACGGAATTCCCGATCTACATCATGCATTGACAAGCCAATCCCACTTAATCTCAAATTACAAACCGATGAGAAATGTTTAGTAAGTCTACAAAAGCTCTAGAGTATCGTGCACAAAAGGCTTGAATTGATGACACACATAAAGTATCTAAATCACGGTCAGCGGTCACTATTGTACATATATGCGTACACATAGTACATCTACATGGGAGACAAGCTGCGGAGGTCGGTGTGAGTCGAATTTACCGATTTTCGCGAGTGAAATCCGGCGCTTGCCTCACTCTTGATGTCATCTTTGAACTACGGAATATATTTATATATATCTATCCCCCCCTCTCTCTCTCTCTCACTCTTTAGTCTCGCTCTAAAGTTCTGTGCATGTTGTACATGCTCAGACACACATACACGGGGGGATCGCCATAGTATGTGTGATACGTGAATGCCTGTCGGCCAAACTGCAATGATGGGCAGCAAGTGCAATTTGGCGCTCAAGCTACATATAACGGCTAATGAAGCGCGCACGCGTGTGGACACGTTTACTTGCACGATTGCGCAATGGAGCGCTCCTGCAAAATCGCACCGCTTAGAAGCAGATTTTTTTTGGACCTTATTGACAATGTATTTCGCATGATTGTCAAAATACACATAATATGGTCATTCGATCCTATTCTTACTGCTAAGATTGATCAATATTTAGTTTTAATCTATGCCTAATTTAAAATTTAATTGAAACTTACGTAACGAAACAATCGCTATTTAAATCAGTTAAAAACTGAAAATTTCAAGCATTGCCTCGTACTTAATTGTTTCGAGCTCAATTAATAGATTTGAAAAAATAAAGGAAGACACCTAAGCAATCGTATATTTAGACAATCTATCTCTTAATATTTACACTCTAGGGAATAGTTAGCATTTCTTTTTGTATATTTCAAAAAACTGGTTAATTTGTAACTTCATACTGTTAAGGAAATTGGTCTTGGAGCTTAGGGCTAAAACTAGTGCGTGCTTTAGGGGGCTCCAAACAATTTCTTTTTGTTTTTGGCATACAAATTACTTGAAAAGATTTCCTAAGATATTATTAACTTAAACATATAATGATCATATATAGATAAAAGTAAAATTTGAAGCTTGCAGAATAGCATTATATACAAAAGTAAATATGGAATAGATGTGTTATAGCGTTGTTTGTCATATGTTATTCAATAGCTTTTTAAAACAGTCCGTAAGACGATATAACCTCCCTTTAAATTACTTTCGCAAAAAAAAATCTTTGTATCGATAAAAAACATTTTTTTCCAAAACTGCTTAAACATTTTTTAACATCATTAGAGTTAATCTCATTAGAGTTAAGCTCAAAATTGTCTATTTTTAGAGTTCTTGCTTGCGAGTAAATACTTCTCGAGAACGGATGAACCGATTTTCAACTTTTATAATTCATTTCTCATTTTTTAGCCTAATTCTGTCGACTACTCAATGCTCTACCAGCTTGCTCTTAAACATGGTTGTAAAATTAGATTTAAACATTTATGGATGAAC
>UELV01132172.1:7367-47826 GCA_900490015.1 Megastigmus stigmatizans | reverse complement strand
TGTGTGTGTGTGTGTGTGTGTGTGTACATACTATTGGGTATGTATGCATATATGTATATACGTATATATAGAACATAATACGCTCGCCACGTTAAATTATGTATAAATATTAATATTATTTTTACGTTGCGAGCGTAGCGAGAACACTAGCTCGTATGTATATTAAATTTATACATTTTGAATTTTTTAAATATCGAGTCATTTTTCTTATTAAATTTGCAAAATATTTTAAATAAAAATGCACACTAGTTCGATTGGAAGTCAATATATTTTAGACCCGTTGTACAAACACGTCTTTCTTCGCAGAAGGTTGAAAACCGAATATAATATCCACTAATTTGACAGCGAAATGAGACGAGTAACTAAACGAATCAGTGAATTATCCACTGCATTTTCAGTCGAAGGTTCATCAAATGATTAAGCAGTAAAATCTTCCCTGATTCCGCGGTGAAAAAGACGTTCACCGTCAAGACCAATGAAATTTTCACCGATTCAAATTTAGAGAGTATAGAGAGTCCATTATCGAAGCCTTCGCTAGGCCGGCGTTCGTTACCTCGGAGAGCGGAGGCGCTGCAACACTCGTCAAACTGTGCTTGGCGCGCACCGTTTTGCTGCGCTGAGACTGGTCGGACTGTCGGCGACGACATGGCCAGGAAGCGCAGCTGCAGCGCGAGAATAGGCTCCGACAGAGATTACCGAGCCGCCGCTCCGGTGGACAGCATCGAGTATCGAGCTCCGCAGGCCTGACCTGCTGCTGCATCCGACGTCTCCGCCAACCGCACCATCGGCCATCCCGCAATCTAGCGCATCTGCCGGTACAAAATACTCCTTCTATATATGGATCTATGTACACTTGTGTTAAGCCTATTACGCTATCGAATATTTAAGCATATGAAAATTTTCGTCTCAAATTAACGGTTTCATTCGAGATGAACGACAACGACATGAAACCTTACGGTCGTGGGATGAGCAACTTATATATATTTCAATTTATTAAAGTTAAATGGCTTATTTCAGAATTTTTTTTTATTTTCCGGATTGGTCGTGAAATAAAATTATACGGACCGAAAACCCTTCGTAAAATAGAATGTTTTTACCATAGCGTGGTAAACATGTAAGAGTTGTAGCTACAGCTGTGGGCGCGATCGATCAAGCCGTAAAATGCAAATGCAGCTATCCCGAGAACCGCAGGAGAAATGTCACGGCGCGGCGCTTTTGACTTTTTTTCAACAGCTGTACACTTATATTAGTATTGCTTCATTGGATTAGGATAAAAGAATCGAGTATCGTATAATGATTTTAGCGCGACGAAAACACTTAAATAGATTTCGAATAGTTGCACTAGCTATAACAGCGCACAAGAAAGAAATAAAAGTATAATACAATAAGAGTGAGAATAGATCGCATTCCCGAGATCTGAGTTGGCGAGTGTGGAGCACAGTGCACTAGGTTGAATTACGAGAACAATATGAAAATAGCGAATAAACAGGTTAGCTGGAGCGTAAGCGATTGGTGCAATAGAAGGTGAGATGAGATTAGTGGAAAAGATTGGCGGAACCTGCAAAGATCCTTGAGTCTGGCCCATCTGGTGGTCGGTTTATCCGCGGGGCTGGCGGTGAGCTGCATCGTCGAGGCGCCCCTGTTCTGCTTGCCCGGCCAAAGTTGGGCCTTGGGGTCGCGTCTGCACGCCAGACACCGCATCCTTGGCCAGCAGCAACACCTGCCCAATCGACTCGAGGCTGTCGCGACCGATCCCTCCGCTTCTCCCGCTCGTCCCGCTTCCGCTGCTCCCGATGCTCCCCCGACTGTTCCTAGCCTGGGACCACCACCGAGCCGCTTCCACCAGCGGCTCCGCAGTCGCTGCCACCTGGTACCCGCTGTCGTATCGGCTCTCGACTCGCTCCTCACCCTGCAACAGACACCAGGACGTATACTTGATGCTCCGACCGAAGAGAAATCGGCACCGAGAGGAGATTTCGAGATGGTGCAACCTTGGGAAAGGGAGCAGCTACCAACTGCGCAATACGGACGATTTACCAAGTGGTGGAGTTGGATGGACTGAGCCGAAAGACTCGGCCGGCTACGATAAGGCTGTTCTGCAGGGACAGCGGCAATCAGAGAGAGAGAGAGAGGGGAATGTGGCTCGAGGCAAATTGAAGGGAATGCCGAATGGAAGTAGAAGAGCAGCAGCACGGCCAGGCGGTGGCTCGAGATACTGGCGAGTGGGCAAGCTGGCATCGGTCGAGTCTCAGATTGCGGAGCGCTCGGGCCGCCGGTTGGTCGAGCTGCGGGTTGCAGGGGCAGCAGCGCAGGGGGACGTAGCCAGCCGAGTCACGCGAGACGCCTAGCCAGCTCGGCCCCCCCTGGCCGTGTAGATTAGCGTCTCGAGAAAGGAGCCGGAGGATCGATACCTCGAGCTGGCCTCTCCTCTCTCTCTCTCTCTCTCTCTTGGTCAGCACTCGACACGACTACACTTCTTTCTCACCCACCCCCGCCAACCACCTCGGCTTGCCTGTATTCTAATTCTCTTATGTGCCAGCTACCTCGGGACTCTAGCTTTTTTCCTCGGCTCGAGCTGCTCCTCTCTCTCTCTCTCTCTCTCTCCCTTCAACGCGCGAAGGTCGCCAGCCTGCCGAGCAGCGAAATTTCCAGGACGTTGATCGATGGCTTGCAAAACCGCTTCTTAGTCCCGTTATAATTTTTCCTTTCGAGCTGTTTCTACTTTTCGATTGAGCTACGATTACCTAGTGGACCAGGTGGATTTCTGTCGAATCGAATCTATCGACCTCATCCTACTCCATTTCGTTGTCTGCCTACGCGTATAGATTTAAACCTAACGAACATACTCGAATCACGAATAATCTAGCGACAGCGACTAATTGCAGAATTGTCCTCGAACTACTCAAATTGAGTGCGTAAGAATGGGAAAAAAGTTTAGACACTGATATCTTCTCATAGTATGGTATCTGTAGCTTATCATTACGAAACTAATACAGAAAATCAATGGCGAGCTTAAGAGTATCGTCATCTTCTAGTCCACGTGAGAAAGACCAGAATTTTTGAACGATTCTAAACTATCGAGCACAGTGATTTGAAGTCCGTAAATAATGTAAACTTAGAATGCAATTTGCATTGTCTATGAGTTTGCGATAGCTAAACAAATAAGCATAATCAAATAGTTACAGCTAAATGAAAAAAAAAAACAATAAGTAAATAGTTACATTACTCAACGCTGTATTTACTACAGCTTTCAAGTTTGCAACGAGAATATCATTGTTCTCTAGTTTAACTATCTGCTTTATAAACACATCTGAAGTATTATGGATATTTGTTTTCCACTACTACTGTGCAGTTAAGAACGTTATGCTGACTAGCTGCACTCTGCGATTCTCAATGAGTTATTGCGAGACCTTTTGCGTTGCTCACTGCTCAGCAGTAGTTACGATGCATGTAATGCATTACCGATAAATTATTCGAATTGGATTGGACACAGCGGAGTAAAGCAGGACATCCGATATCTTTTATTCTTATATACAGCTTTTCTTAAAATAAGATAATTTCCTCTAAACTTACAATCTTGAGTAAGGGATACTTCTACTTGCTATTCTATTTAAAGTATTGCGACTCTGGCGCAATGGCCTCGGAAACTTGAAAATTAACTAATCGCAATGAAAAGTTCAATGCAAAAATCTAAACGTAGCCCCTAAACGTATGATTGTTCGTTAGTGTTCAAAAATGTTATTCGAACTGATAAAATAATAAAAAGAGCCGCGATAAGAAGAGGCAAAATATTGTGAAACTTAAAAAAAAAAGCTGCAGGGATAAGATCTGTTGAATAAAGCTGTTGCAAATACACAGTCGATATTATTGTTGCTTACTGCAACCTTAGGGTTATTGACTATAAAGATACGGTCAGCAGCGCACAACTCCTGACACATTGTGTTGCCGTTCATGCCCGTGCACGAGTGTAAGTCTGATGAAAATAAGAGACCGAGGGTGAGAGACTCCAAGGCAGGTAAAATACGATGTAGTGCTGCGCGCGACTTGACCTTGGCCGCACGCGACCCATACAGATTCAACCCTCTCCGCACATCTATATGCATGTTTGGTCAGAGCTCTTTCTCTTTCTCTTCTCTCCCACCCCCATCCCCCTCGGGCCGTTGAATTTCAAACCTAGGAAATTTTAGTCGAGTACAACTGCGTATTCTCTATACTCTATACTACCTATATGCATAACTTGTTTATGAGTCACAGGTAAAAATTCTGGATACAAGTTCGGTAGTTCAAGATCGAGGAACAATTTCTTAAACATGATTCTATTAAGACTTCTAGGGTCGTGATATATATATATATATACCTTAGTTGGGTATAAATTATTCATTTTTTAGTCCTTGCCAGCGCTACTGCTGCTATTGAAACCTCAATTTTTCCATTTCCTTGTCTGGTAAAAATGCTTGTACATGCGGAAAGCGATCGCATTCCGCATGTATATAGAAATAATTACTAATTCACGACTCCATGCAGGGGTGTAAACTAAATCTCTTTCTCTCTCTCTCCCCCTTAATCTCTATTTATCTCTCACAAATTATCATGGCATAACATATATAACACAAGTTTTCCGCTACATTTCAACATGAGAAATAAAAATCTATTCGACTACCTGCATGCTTGGTAATTGTTATAATTTGTATGATTTCTGCCTAGCTTGAGTATTTTTATTAATAACGGGTTACTCTTGTACATGAATTTTTTCAACTCAATACTTGCTTATTGTCGCAGCTCAATCGCGAAAATCGATGGGAAATATCATTGTGAAATTGAGCCAATTTATGATAGTTAAAAATAAGTTAAATGTGCGAACTAAGAATTGATTCGATACTATTGATTTGTGCAAAGTAAAAGTTAAATCTTTATGTAAATGTGTACTCTATATAATTGCGATAAATTAATCAAACATACTAATAGTTGAATTATTTAGTGTATCGATATTACCAGTAAACAAATAGTAATTTATTGCAATTTTCAAAAGCAGCATGTCCAAAAGTTTTAAGCATATCTTTAATTTCTTAATACTAATGATAAGCAGCGACTATGCGACTATTGGGCATCTCTAAAAATATATAGGTACATGTGTAATGGACATTTTTCATAATAACTTCCTAACTTTTTTATTGATAAGTGTATTATTTGGACTTCAAAAAATTCGGTTTTAAAACCAAATTATATCTAGTCTTTAATGTTTATAAACATATGCATAATTATAAAATTAAGTGACTGGATCAAATATAGTCTGATAACAGCTTAAACATAGTTCAAATTATTATCTAATATATGTAATACCAATGTAAGAGAGGCACGGAAGCTAGATCAATGGTCAGAATACTCAACTTACTTCGGCTCGAGACATCACTTACATTTTTTATAAAAAAAAAAATAAATTCATTAATTAACTCAGTCTTTAACAAGTAAAAAAGTCATGTAAAATCCCTAATGTAAAGAAATATAATTATTTAGAAACATATTCTAATTACTTCGTTTTATTTGATTAAATTATATTCCTTAACGGGTTATTGAAAGTCTTTTTATCTACCGGATTTTGAATAAAAACGAATTAAAAACTAAATGAATTTAAAAATATCTTGAGTTATGTAAGTCTCGAATACAGGCCTGGAATCGTAGTTTAGAAGCAATCTAGCTCATTTCTACTTAGCGAATTAACTAGAATCTACCTAAAAATGACATACTTATACTTAAGCGAGATCTAGTTAAAATCTGCTTAATACCCATTATATAAGCAAAAATTAGATAGATTAAAAGAATCAAATTTTTTAGCTTTCCTAGGAGGAATGTTATTCTCTTTTATTTCGGAAGCGGTTGAAGCTAGAGCAAAATGGAAAAAAAATTGGGCTTTCTGAAGGAGAATTGACTTTTCTTTATGTAACGATAAAAATACTTTTTAAAATTGTATTTTTTGAGATTAGAATTCCTTTTACGTTTATATCTCGACAACTGCTTTGGCAAAAAAGACCACATTTCTTGGTAATCCTAAGAAGAATCAACTTTTCGTTACTTATGAGTAAACTTATTAAGAATCGCATTATTTGGGATTAGAATTGGTTTTTCGCTTTTATTTCAGAATCGGTGGAAGCTAATGCAAAGTGGACCAAATTTTTCTGCTTCTGAAACGAGGAATTGACTTTTCGTTATCTAACGATAGTTATATTTTTTAAAACTGTATTTTTTGAAACAAAAGAACATCCAAAACCTGTGTAATAAATTGTTACATTCGTTGCACTTTGAAATAATCTTCATGAAACTATTAATCAGAGTAATCATTTTAGGAACTGATAAACTGTCGTTAGAGTGAATAAGGTTCTAATAGAATTATTCCTGTTATATATAGAAAGAGCGGATTTTACTCGAAAAGAGTTCTCTTTCACTTTATAGGTATAATGTGCAAAAAACAAATTGTTTGCACATGTTTAATTCTCATTGAAGATTTCAATTTGTTGTAGATTTATTGTGTTATTGTGTGTAACTAATTTATAACTTAAAATTAACCTTAATTCTAGCTATTACATTTTTTAATCGAAACAAAATTTAACTTTTTTAGACCAACATTTATTAAAATATCGTTAAAGAAAATTTATAAACGAACGTATTTTTTTTATTAGAATGATTTATTCAGAATCTAGTGATAAAATAATTGAGTTGATGAAGGCAGGACTTGGACACTCTCATTAGGAAAACTATTGCCGGATCTTCCTTAAAAGTAATTCCATTTTCATATATTAATTATCCGTCAAATGTATACATAAACCCTTTGCTTTAGAAACTTTGAAACTTATAAGCTAATGATGTAAAAAGATTTTCTACATTACTTTTTCACTTCCAACTCTACTTACTCTATTTAATAAGCAGCTACTTTTAGTGGTCATTGGCAATTAAAATTTCTTCGATCAAAAATTAATGGTTCTCGAATAAATAAATCTTGTAATTATTGTGATTTCAATATTTTCGTTCATACTATTTTCGCAAGTGCGGTATCAGACAAATCTTATCTTGGAAGACTCTAGAAAATACCTCGAGTCCTTAGTCTTCATAGGTAAGAAAGTAAGTGGTGTCGTTCAAATGGTCTAACAAGCAGAAAAAAAAATAGTGAATGGTTGGCCGGTAGCCGTTGAAGCCGTGTTCTCTGCCATTCGCGAAGTTGCACGATAGGAAGCACCAGCAAGAGTAGTTGGGGCCCAAACCGTAGCCGATTGGCTTTAACGAAGGCGTTTACCGAATGCGGCATGCTGATTTATTAACCCCTTGAGCCCGTTGACGTCGACGTCTGCGTCTCCGCCGACGATGTAAATCGAGGCTCCCTCGACTTCCCTGATCGATAAAGCACGCCTCGCACAGCGCGCCTGCTCCTCTTTCGGTAGCTCTCTCTCTCTAACACTAACTACATCAGTGCCCCTAGGGTCAAGGAACTCTGGACCTTTTTGCCTTTGCCGCCTAACAACATGCTAATTCAGATTCTAACTTGAACTTCACTCCTATTGAATCGGATGAGAATCCCAACTTCGAAAGTGATCTGTTCATTCTATTTTTACACGCTCTTATATTTTGATCTACATTTTTTTTGTTCTGTAACTAGTTATATTTTTGTGCACACTCATTTATACCAATAAATTTTCAATCCTACATTTGCAAAGTTTTGAAGATAGAAATAATGTAAAATGACTTTAAGGTATAAATGTTCGTATACAATATTTGTAACTCTTACAATTTTATATGTACACTGCAATGGGATTGTACATGTGCATATGTGCATGTAAAGTAAGGAATAAAGTAAAAAAGAAAATGAGCAACAGTTACTTACGCGTGTTCTCCATTTCTGTCGAGGTGTACAATGTTCCCACTGAGTGTTTCAATTTCCTCGGTACGCTTAACGAGATGCAAGCCAGTCTTCTCTTTAGCCGAGGATACGCCCCTCACGGTATTGACGCTGACTCCTGTGTCGGTCGAGCGAAGACTTGCTAAAGATTCGGAAGACACTGCTTGTGCCTGAGTTTTAAGCGACTTCTCGTTATTTCTTTTTACACGACTCGAGTTTTTTATTTTCTCCTCCCCGTTTACAGTTGCATCTGTTGCACTGTTGAGTCTCAAGGATGGTGAAGCCTTCTTCGAGTCGTTGGTTGAATTCGTAGACTTACTCGAGCTCCTAGCTATGCTAGTTTTGCTGTCAGTTTTCTTGTGACTCGATGTTGATATCGATGTTGGCACTTGACGCTGCTTATCCTGCTCTTCCTGAGATACAGTGATTACGTACGTTAGATGTTATGAAAAAAAACAGAATCGGGAAATAACTATACAGATAAAAGATACGTTTCTAACCATGGGCTGCTTAATTGATTCGTCACTTGCTTTATCCAATTCAGTTACAGCACTCATTGAACTTTCGTTCATTTTAGCTTGATCCATCGCGGTATTGGTGCTGGTATCATTATTTAAAGTTTTGTCCTCGCTCGATGAGTTTGGTCCAAAGTGTTTGATCATCGTATGAGTGTTGGAGTTTTTCGAATTAGTCCCACTACTACTTTTGTCCTCTGTCAAATTCGCTTTTGCTGTTTGATTATTATTCGCGTTGCTGCTTGATTGTTGATTCTGACTAGTGCTCGTTTTGATCTCATTCTCATTTTTCGAATTCAGAGTCATTTGGCTATCTGGGCTTTTTTCTTCCATTTCAAGATTCTTTTGCTTCTTTTCTAAGCTAGTAAGTTTCGCGACAAGTTCCCCATCGGCGAGGATCGATGCTGCATCTATTTGTAGTGGTTGCACGGCAGTAGTCGTTGTTGTATTTACGACGCTTGAAGTTCCTGTTGCACCAGATGACTGCTTCAGGAGGTCCACGAGGCCTAAATCCTCTTCCGCGGATGATTGCATACCGTTTTTATGTGTCGAATTTTTTTTTCCAGATATCACCTGAAACAAAATTGTTACGTTCATTATATCCGTACTCTCATTTCATTCCTCTTAATCTGAGCTATAAAATAAAGCTTAATTCTGCCAGATAGAAATGGATAATAAATAAAAAACTAAAATATTTCGTTTAATAAATTTATTCATCCTACGAACGTTACCATCAGTAGGATGGCACCATAACTAATTCAAATTTTAAGTATTTTCACTAAATTAAGGGATGTATAAAAATTTCAATTACTAAAGCTTAATTTCTAAAAGTTGGTGTTATCATATGTGATTAAAGCTTTTTCCATTGAACCGTGTGGAGCCCTACATAACTTTATTTATATTTTGTACTCTGTCAATTTCGAACAGTTATTCTTATATGTTAAGGGGTAACTGCTGTATATAAATAAATAAATAAATAAATAAATAAATAAAAATACATAAATAATGTATTTATATAAAAAAGGGTGACAATGGCTTGTTTCATACCTTAAAAGTCTCTGTCATGGATTTATCATCGTTGTTCTTAAAATCATTTTGAATCTGCTGCTGAGATCCGGTCTTATTAATGCCATCCCTATGATTAGTAGCAGTAGATTTGGAAGATGAAAGTTTAGCCAGGGAAGGTGTAGAATTCGAGTTGCCACTGTTACCGGTGAGAGAGCCTCGTCTGAGCGGAATTTTGGATGAGGAATCGAGCTGATCCGTGCTCGAGACCTTGGCTGAAGGAGTTGATGTCTTGGCAGTAATGAATCTCTTGCCACCTGGGACGTTTTTCGGTGGGGCGAGCAGATTCCGATTAATTTTCTCCGGTGACCTACTTGTTCTCTGGGCGCCAAAACCTTTCGAGGCAGGCTTTGCTGTCACCGTTTGCTTTTGCTAAATTTTATGCATTTTACTATTCGTATTCTGAATCGCGATAGCGGAAGCTCAATGTAAGCACGCCAGTAATGAATTCATGAAACAGATTGTTACCTTATTCCTGTCCGTCAACGTGCCTGTTTTGCCTGGTGGTGGTGTCCCCTGGATGGGCGAGAGTTCCGCGCGCCTCTTCAGCTCCTTTTGGGAGGACCGGCGCTGATTGAGATTGTTGCTCCCGATGCTAGATGTGTACCTGTTGACAGCGCGCCGACCGAACTTGGGCGAAAGCCTATTCTCCTCCTTCTCCTTGCTGGCAGAGATGGACCTGCTGCGCGCTGGTCGCGGTATCTGGCTTCGTTTTGGACTACTCTGCTGCGAGGTCGAGACTGCAAGCGAACTATCAGTGTGGGACCAGAATCGAAGGTAATCGAGAGAGGGAGGTTAGCTATTACCTCGACGGTCATATCTAGATCGTGCGACGCGACCGTTCGGCTCCTCTGGGGGTGTATGAGGTCTGGAGTGGGATCGCGGTGGTGGTCCTTTGAATCCACGACCCCGGAAGGGCGAGAGCCGACCGGAAGACAGGAGCTGGGGTGATCCTGGCCGCGAGGATGCGGCGAGTACTTGGGGACTGGGTGGCCGGGTCTCCGCGATGATGGCGAAACTGGACTTGCGCTGGGTGCGTCCGTAGCTGGTGGCTTGGGGCGCGACCTTGTAAGGCTCGGGTGCCCTTGCTGGTGGAGGCGAGCGCAGCACCGCCTGTGGCTCGTACAGGATGCGTCCTCCCGGTGATAAGACCCGGAAGGGCGGCTGCTGCTGCTGATAAAGCTGGCGCTGCATGTTGTTGTATTCCACTGTCTCGTAGTCGCGCATGATCCCTCATGGGAATGAGGTACTGGTCCAGTTCAATTAGCGCTTGGATCGAGCACAAACATTTCATCGTCTTTTCATATTCTAGCACGGGAATCACAGCAAGGGTTGATCGTTGCTGTCGCTGAGTATCGTTTCGTCGCTTGGTAGAGAAGACACGGTTTTCCTGTGACTTTCCGCGAGACGAATGTTAAACTTTTTGAATCTCGATAAATCACTGTGGAAAAAAGCACTGCATTGATTTTTAGGATATTTTTGAGAAACCTGTAAGATTATTTTAGTACTCTGCGTAATTCAGGCGTCGGTAGGCATT
The DNA here is from genome assembly GCA_900490015.1 of Megastigmus stigmatizans. Classification (NCBI taxonomy): domain Eukaryota; kingdom Metazoa; phylum Arthropoda; class Insecta; order Hymenoptera; family Megastigmidae; genus Megastigmus; species Megastigmus stigmatizans. The sequence goes on along the minus strand of UELV01132172.1, from coordinate 36,824 downwards.
TGAACATTGACACGCGCAACATATAAATACATACTTTCTGCTCTAATTTGCAATTCACAAGTATCACTAATATAGGGTCAAATACATACAATGTAAATAATCATCGTGAACTGCTTCTACAGAATAAAGAATTCACGAAGAAATAAAGAATTAAAACCTGCTATTATTTACGTCAACATGATTTTGATGATTGGAAATAAGTAGTTATGATATCAGGTTTTTAAAATAATTGAGGCTAAATGGTTAAAAATTTGTCTTAGGTGGACATGTTTAAAATCTCGTATAAATGGACTTTTCTCTCATTTCTGCCTACATCATCGTTTAGTGTACTATACCTATATTATAAATTTTAATTGTCACTTCACGTATGTTCTCTTGTGAGCTATACGCATTTAAAGCCACATATTATATATTATTAGACCATAAGAGTCTACGCTAAATAAAGAAAGATGTCAACGAGATAGAAATACAGAGTACTTATAGGGATCGTACAAAACCTCGGCCAATATATAGAACTTTCTTTTAAATTAAACGACATTCTCCTTGTACAGGTCTTATAAAAAATCACTGCCAATTTATTGGTATCTAGCTTCCTCAAACTTAATTATTTGTTCCAATATATATGTAATACATAATTTACAAATAAATCAGTTGATAAAACATTTAAAAATGACTCAAGAATTATTTTTATTTCACTTGTCTGTATATGGCGCATAATTGTACACATACCGAATAACTGTCTTCCTAATTTTCAATAAATATTGTGCATTATCGTGTTACTGATACATAATTTTATAGCAAAACATGAGTCTTTGTCACCATAGTGCTAGTAATATAATAAACTCTATTCAATGATCACGTATTTTGCTTGTCCTCCATTTTTATACTTTAAAATAGTTATATTTTATCGATCATTTGAGGACCATTGGAACGTTGTTTATGCGAATTTTCTATATTGCAACGTTTCGTCAGTATGGCTCGCTGACCTTTTCAGGCTATACATTTTTCAACACCCAAAAAAAAAGTATAAAATATAAAAAAAATATAAATAAAAATTTCTCAAACTATATAATATAATAATATTGGGGATGATCAATTGCGTATTAAATATTACAGAGACACTCCATTCTTGGTGGATTCATCTGGAAATAATTTATGGAACCAAAAAAAATCAAAACTCATCTTGCCAAATCCAAATCTAAGGTCGTAACTTTAAATAATTTATTGATTTATTATCAAAACGCTCATTCGATTAGGGGAAACTACACTACCAAAATTTAAATTCCCATCAGTTATCTTTCGTGTCAGATATTATAATATTGACTGAATCATGGCTGGGATTGGATGTCTCCTCTAATGAATTGGACCTTTGTGGTTAAAATGTGCACAAATGTGATCGTGATCATGAAACTTCACCCGTCTCAAGCAGAGAAGGATACACACACACACACACACACACACATAAAACCGCTGCCAATTCATTGGCACTTAGCTACGCCTAACTTAATATTTTGTTCCAATATAAATTGATTACAATTTATAAATAAAGTAAGTAATTAAATCTATTTAAAAATATTTAAAAACTTATATGAAATTTAAAAAAATTATTTTTTAATTTTCACAATTATTATTAAAATTTTAAATATATTTTTAAGTTTTATATTAGTCTTCTATATTGAAAAATAATAATAAAAATTTATTTATGTAATTAATATACAAAAATTATTTTTGAATCGCTTTAAAATTTATTTATTATTTTGTACATATTTTTAATAATAACATAAGTTACTTATTAATGATTATATGCTTATTTTAATTTTTTCGTTACTGCAAATTTTTTAAATATAAATTGGTGAATCACTTTAAAATTTATTCACTATTTCAAATATATTTTTAACAGTTATACAAATGTTTTATTTATCTATTGTATGCGTATTAAGTTTTGCTTTATCTAATACTTATTTAGAATCTAATGTGTTTTTATCATATTATATTTATTATTCTTTTATATTTAAACTATTTAATACAATATCTCGTTAAATGTATGAAAATATATTAGTATCTCTGGCTATAACATAAACAAAAATTTTTAAACGAATATTAATTTATCATATATTAAAGAATTATAATTAAACAAGTTATATTTTTAAAGAATTTAAAAATACAAATAAAATGAGATGTCAAACATCAAAATCCATCAAATAATTCTTTAATAAGATATATTAAAAAGAAACTTAAAAATCAGAAATACTCAGATACTTTCAAACTTTTTAAAGAAATGCTTAGAAAAAATATACAGATGTTATCAAATGCCATAGAAAATCGATTTGTTTGATAATATCATTATTTTTTCAAAAAATAATAAATATTCATGCCTGAAAATTAAACAAATTCATGCTAATAATACCTTTAATAATTGAATCAATTTTCATAAAGATTGATAAAGAGATTAAAAAACTATAACCTATATTTCAAAAAATGACATTTTTCAAAACCACAAAAGAACGATGCAAGCAATATATAAAATGATGTCTCAAATTTTCTTAAATAAAACAAAAGAAAATCGATGAATCTTAAAATTTATTTTGCAGCCCCTAACCCACAAAAAAACAAATAAAATGAATTTTTAACTTGAAAATCGGTTCATCCGTTCTTAAGATACAGAGGTATACATACGCACATACACACACACACATACATTTTCAAAAAATTTTCTCAAAACTAGTCAATTTTTGTTCCAATGATGTTAAATAATTTTTGTAAGCCTTATTTGGAATGTTTAGGAAAAAATTTTTTTATCACCGATACAAAGATTCCTCTCTGAGGAAGCAAAATTATATCGAGCTGGTTCAAACTGATTCTTAAGGTGAAGAAAGCAATTTTGTATCCTCCAAATATATCCTCAAATTATAGCTAACAATCTAAGATCTATGGAAATATCCACCTGAATGCAGCTGGACGTACAGCTAAATTTTTTCAACAGGGGATTTAAAATAATGTACTCGATACCTGGACAGATTTTGAACTAAATCATAAATAAGCCACCTTTTGAGAACTAATAAGCGACATTTTTAGAAAATTTTAAATTTCAATATAGATTTGTTGTCTATTTTACTAATTTATGCTAAAAGAAATTCATTTTCACGCTTATTTATATTAAAAAAGTAAGTTTGAAAAATTTGTGTTAGACTCCTAAACTTGGACAATCCTAAATCCTAATAAAATAATAATTAATTTTGAGATAATATTTGATTATTCTTAAAGAGCACCTATATTTCATAAGCACTCTATATATGTACTAGTTTAAAATTTAACATTTCTGCAAATTAATGTATAATCCAACTCTTTATTTAGAGTTACACATAAGTATATTTAGATTTTGTGGGCCATGATCTTATATTACAATTATAACGGAAAAGTGATTTTTACAAGTAAGCAATAGTATTTTTATGCTTTTTTGTGGGCTCTGTTAACTGCATTCTTTCATAATTTTGGCTTCTATAATCTTCATTTTACAAATTGACTACAATACTTATGAAGTGCAATAATTATTGTTCATAGAAATATAAAGGGCGTACAATGTGTAGTAGAAATGCTTAGGAGTTTGATATACTTAAATAATATGTGCAAAAGATTGGCCATCAGATGAAACAGCTGCATTAAATAACATCAAATATGATATTATTCTTTTTGAAATAGGTCAAGTGTTTTGTTCATGCATTTACAGCTGATTAATGTGTATTGTAAATCATTAGAAAATATTATAAACACGCTCTAAAGATTGGTCGTACACATCTAGCGCTGATATACGGGCATTAATATGCGTAAAGATCATGATCCCTATTATATGGATTATTACACAGCTATCAAATGAAATCACAGAAGTACGCGACGTTCCTAACGATATTGCATCTACAATAACATGAAAGCTTTTTACAGGACGGATCTCATTTACCTATTATATAGTCTGCCAATACGAGAATCTTATGTACTTATTATATCGAGTAGCTTCCTGGCGATTTCATCTCCTTCGCCTTCGCTGACGTCACGTGTCAGTTATTCCCGGTTTATTTTTAGAGTGAATGTGAATGTGCGTATGTGTGTTTAGTTAAAATTTTGTATTTTTTTTTAATAAAAATTGCTCTCCAGCGTACAATCAATGCAAATGTTAAAGGGAATAGATAATATTTGAGGATTAATTAGAATGCGGACCTTATATCCGAGCGAGCGCAAGTGAGCGAGTAATCGCAGCTAGTATTTTATTAAACGGTATTTTTTAAAAAAACCGATATATTAAAAATTACCATGCATACAAGTTACAGGAAGCCGGGGACAGTCTCGAAAAATGAAACAATTTTACTATATTTTATTCTAATATTTAGTAGAATTATAGGTATACAGTTTAGTATGATTTGCATAGTATAATCTTTATATTTGCTCTAATATTTCGTATAATTGCCTATACTATAGCCTAAATATTAAAATGCACTACCTACAGTAATTTGTTTCATTTTTTGAAAATTGCCCCGGTATTCTCACGGTACAGATATAGTAACTTTAAGTTCATCGTTCTTCTCAGTTCAGGGTGATTTTTAAATATTATCAACAAAACCTCGAAGAAGCTTGGACTCGAAGCTGCAGTAGATGTATAAAATCCAAAAGTTCATCATTGTACCGATATACGTATGTGTGACTCGATAAAGATAGGGAATGAGTTAAGCGTGCATAAACGTATAAAAAAAGGTCTTCCGCTCACCAGAGCGGTAGCGAGGAAGTTGGTCGATTATTCTCCAGCTGATGGGAAGGAGCGCTCATGGTGGCTTCACGCTCTCATACTCAAGATGATGATCTGGCCGCCGTGTGTAATGCACCTGCGCGACTTATCCCGTTCCCGCGCACACGTCTATGCTTGGACTACATTTTTAATCTAACCATTGGGAAACTTCCTCCCAGCTGTCTTGCAATGCGTACTGGATCCTCATTATACCTCGGTCCTGTGCACGAGTTCACTTCTCCTGGCGTCACTGATGCTGCACCCTGCAACACTTCAATTTCCATCATTTCTCTTTGGGAAACAAAAATCTCTCGTCTTACCACGTGCATTATTATATATAATATGTAGCGATTTGCTAAAATACAGACAATTTATATAATACATCTGTATACGCTGCAGGTCTTACTGCCTTCAGTTGTCCTTACTTTTTCCTTGGTCAACGATGCTCTTGGTCCTTTCTATATACCTATACAGTCTATATACGAGACGATATGTGATTTTACTCGAGCTTGTTTATAACTTTCGATCGCCTGCACGATCTATATAGATATACGTGTAATAGCTATACATCATAAAACACGATGTTTGCGGTACAAGCGTATACCGCACGTATACCTGGAGTTGAATCGAGCTAGACTTATCCACTAGATACGTTATTAAAACTGATTTTTAAACATAAAAAAAACAAAAAAGAAATAAAACTAAGAGTTTAGAGGGACGAGCGGTTGGCGCGCAACGGAAGCAGAAAATAATGAAGCAAACAGTTATCCGCAAACTATTATACATTAGGTAAACGCGGGGCACGGGAGTATATATCTGCAGCGCTGCAGCAGCGATGCGTGGCACTCGGCGGCGACTCTGTTATATCTCCCGCTCGAGCCAACAGATGATCGAGTCCGAGACTCGATGAGGAGCGTACCGTTGCTTCCTCGCGCTGACCGGTGCAGTTCACACACACACACACGCAGGTTGCAGCCGGTGTACCGTGTACGGAGTACCGTTGCCGCGGCCGAGGTAGTCTCCTAACTGCTGCTGCAGGTGGTCGCGCACCCCTATATTGCACGGAATCCTGCCCGAGGATCTCGATTGGGAGCCGATGTGGATAAAGGTAATGTGCAGTGGTAAGGGAACGACTCAACGATCTCACCGCGGCGACTTGTATATAATACCGATGACATTATATGTAATGCAAGGCCGCAATAATGAACGTATCATGCGTATATAATAAATCCAAGAGAGAGAGAGAGAGGATATACATGTATAAACCGAGGGATCGAGCAGTGCAGCGAGTAGCAGGTGCTTGTATAAGTATATGTATATACAAGCTGTCTCAAGCTATATGGATGGGTGCAGGCCGAATGCGCGTGCATGAGTATTGCGGCCGCCTCGCGGGTGGCGTCGCTCTTACGAGCCGCTGATTTAAATCTGTCCTCGAGTCGGCTCGATGGCTTTAACACCGACGCTTATAAACAAAGTAATGTACGCCGGAACTTTATTTGTTCCCTTCCCCCGTCGTGTATTTTTAGATTTTACGTTACGGACAACTGCTCGAATGTCCGCGTAGAAAGAGTTTGTTGCAATTAACAACTTTATGCTACGCTTTTACTTTTCGCGAGCGCGATCGCGATAAGGAAAATTGAAACTTTCGCCCCGCGGCTAATTAAGAAACGTATAATGAATTCTACTGAGAAATCAGCATCGAACGTATATAAGTAGTTCTTTCTCTATTACATAAATCCAACGTTTCCTGGCTCTGTAGGATACGTTGATTTTGGGCCCAGAGAAACTCCTTTTGCTTTTCAGCTTGAGCTCCTGTTATATACCGATGCTACCGATCAACAAAGAGCTGACGAACAGTTAGCTATTGTATAGTATCGGACCAATACCGGGAAATCAGAAATGGATGGACTTGTAATTATATAGACTTACTAATCCTTGATCATAATAAAATTCCAAGGGCAATCCACGAACAGCTCTTATAATCTCTTAATATATATATATATATATATGTGTGTGAGAACTTTAATGAAAATGTGTACTAAAAAGGGCCGAGCTGCTGCTCTATAATAAACAAGTATAGGAAAACGATATAACTAATTCTATACCTGTGAATTTTTCAAACATTCCCCTTGAGTAATTACTCGGCTCAATTTTTTTTACCTCAAAGGTTTTTCCGCTTTCCAAGTATAAATCACATAGGTAATATTGTGCATTCCTTCTAAACACTGCGTCTTAGGTATTCCATTCTCGTGGACATCCTTCTTTACTGAATCATTAGGTACTGTATGAAGATTTTTCAGACTTGCCATTAATACCGTTAGTATTCGGAGAGGACAATGCAATTTTTTTTCAAAAAGTAAGTACGCAGTGCCCATCGTATAATTATAATACTGTAATGATCAATAATACCTATTAAAGAAAGCCCGTTCGTCGTACCTATTTAAAATTAAAGCACGCAAATGATAGAATCCTACTGAATTTTATGCATTATATTTATAAGCCAACAGTTGTTAAATAAACCTATTACATCGCGTTAATGTATATGTATAGACAGTATCGATATTCCTATAAGAAAGAAAAAAAGAAAAACTTTTTATGATTTAAAGGATCTAGCTTAAATTAAATACTTGTTCTTAAATTTATGATTAGATCATTAGAACTAAATTTACCGTTACTCAAAACTAAAGCTTTTTCTGAACTATTTTGAAACCGACTGCACTCGTTTGGTTTTCGTAAGAGTTATGTCATGATGTACCGATGCGTACTTACGGTTACCGCATTATCGAATTTAAATTTAATATTTTTACACGCAAAGCTTGCTTGTCACTGATCAAAATAGAGAATATACAAGGGAGGAAGAAAAAAGTATAGCGCAACAAGGCGCGAAGGGCATTTAGTATCAGTGTACACTAGCCGCAAGAAATCAATACTTAGGTACTGGGAGCGATAGGCGAGTAAGAAGAAAGGCTAAAAGTACCGCGGCTGGGCCGCCTTATTTCACAGTGCCAGTCATTACATTTGTTTTCCGGACTTTGGCCCGCAACACTCGCAACTTATAGCTGGCGAGACTAATGAGGAAGCGCCTCTGCGAAAACGTGCTCACCAGTGCGAGAAACAAACCCAAGTCAGAAAGAAAGATATAAAAAAGAAAAACCACTTTATACCCATTCTCTAATACCAATCGAATTTCGTATGTTATAGTTACCTAAATGCGCTTTGGAATAGTTTTTTTACATTGCTAAATCGTTTGATTTGTTTTAATAAAGCTTCGGTCTAGAGGCCTTTCGTCGTTACTTATGCACTTTGGAGCAAGTCATGCGGTTACGAATAATTCACTGCGGTAAAGGTATTTATTTATCCCGAGAGACAAAGCAAGGATTTCAATATATCAAACTGGTTCTACATCTAATTAAGAAGCTATTTATGGTCTATTCGAACATCTATGTAACGAGCAACGTTTAATGAATAAAAACTGATAACAACTGAAACATGCTGTACAAAACTTTTTACCGAATGCCTTTAGTATACTCCCATTAACACGGAAATGATAATGTAATTCACACAAAGACAGTTGTAAAAGTAGTTAAAATAGAGTGTATATCTAATTAGATTATGATTAAATGAAGAGACAAAATCTCCGTTTAATTTCAAGATTTCTCATAAACTTGGTCATTTTCTCTGAAACCAGTAAGTTATACGACTCGTGCACGCAGAGAGGAATTCATCTGCCCCAGCTATCATTAAATTTTGCTTAGAAAGTAAATGGACACTTTGTCATACTCATTTATTTTTTTCATTTCTTCAAAATTGCAGTTAAAATGGCACTTATTTTACTCTTTTTCCTATTCTTAATAGCAGAAACCAAGTCGATGCACTAGTCTGTAAAGACTGTGTGAACTCCAGACTTTTATTAGATCCAGTCATTACTTGAAAAATGACCAACACTGGATTCCTTCACTTGAAAGGAAAGTTGAGAAACACTTGATTAAAAATCTACAGTGTCTAGCTGTATTATTTCTATGTGTCGATATAATAGGGCACGTAAACTCAACCTTTTTAAATAGGTTCTTCCGACTTCTCACAAATCTAATGAATTTCTTGAAGATATTCGTAATAATATACGTGTGTGCAAAATATGAAATAGGGTTACTGACTGAAAATTCGAGAAGAAAATACAAAAATTAAAAAATTTATAGGCTCTTATGGAAATAGGCTTTTTTAGATGCATCGTTTCAATTTATCTTACACGCAAAACAGGCAATTTAAAAAAAAAAAATGGAGATTCATATTATGGTTTGGAAAGCAAGGTTATACAACACATCTATTCAATGTTTCCTGTTGTATGTACAGCTAATTTTTAAGACTTTTAGTTATGAGCCTGATATGTTAAAAATAAAAATAAATTACTCTTTTTTTTAAATTAAACTTTATCTAAGTAGGTATATACTTCAAAAGTTTGTATTGATTTTTCTTAGATTTACCTTGCAATTTTCCTATTAGCACGTATGACATTACATCTTTCTTTATAATTTTATATAATATTATATGATTTATTATTTACCAGAGCTAGATTTAAATATTTTGTTGCTTTAAAAACCTAAATTTTTTCCACCTCTGCAGTACATTATATTCTGGCTTCATAGCTTTCAACTTTCGCAACCTTATGTAAGTTTTATATTGCTTGTGGCACTAGTGTGTTATCCTTAGCAAGGCAAATACATCACTCGATTTTTAAGTTTTCTACATTAATTAATAAAAAGATCCACAGCGATTATAGACTGAGAGAGAAGAATAGTACCTAAGTAGGTTGGGTAAATCAGAAGCCATGAAAAAACTCAGTACTGAGTCCCAGGTAAATTTGGCACTGAATCCAATACGGATAGGACTCAATGTCGATTCTTCTGTAAAATAGGACTCAGTTCCTAACTCGTAAGGGACTCAATTCTAAGTTTCTATATGGTTTCTGATTTACCCAACCTCCCTAAGAATGAGTTCTATTATCTTTTCTCAGCGTACTCTATATGAGCTTAAATTAAACTATCATTTTTGTAGTATGAACAGAAAAAAAAATACGAGTAAGTAATTAGAAACGGAGACATAGGTAAGCAGAATCAGCGTCAGCAGAAAAGTATTACTTTTTCATTTCTTAACATAAGCATAAATAATAAAGAAGTTTTATCAATCTAGCATTGTTTATTAGTAGACAATAGCACTTTTGCCACATAGGCGTAAAAATTTAAACCCGCGTGTGATCGCTGAATCCGAGAACCGACGAGGTATCTGGGATCGCACAAGAGTGTAAAGTTTTATGCCCGAGGTGCGAACACTAATTTTCGATGCTGAGAGCGCAAAATTGCATTTATCGAAATTCTTACAAAGGCATAAAATTTGACTTTATTGCCACTGCATCGATAATATTCTTTTGTGTTCATAAATTATTATCTATTTACAAATATGGAACATTGAATATTGACCACTTAGAACTATTTTTTTGATCGTGTACAATTCTGAAAATTTCATATGCGCAAGTATTTGTCTCGGCAAACGATCTGAAAGTTTTGTGGAATATTGCTTTTTTTAGTAATCTTACACTATATATCTGCTCGAAACTTTGTGAGAGTTGTTACTACTGAAGAAAATGGAATGGTATGCTTACTTTTCATTAATTCAACTATTCCGTTGTACTGGAATCAAAGCATTGTAATGTCGGGTCGCTAGAATGATCATATCCCCTCAATGTTATATGCAATAATTGTTATATTAAATGTGAATTACATTTTATATTGGAATAATTCAAAGCGCCTCAATCTAATTTCATAAGATCATCGAATGATTTACTAACATTATTCCAACGTTTCCTAACCGCGTTTCGATTTTTCTTCACATTCATAAATGCGTAGTCATATAATATTAACCCATTAAGGGGATGTGCGACCCTCGGAAAGATTCCTACCTTACCGGTAGTGTCAGTAATTTCGTATTGAACAAAATATATAAAGATAGCTATTAATTTTTGGAAAAAGCGCTCTGTTACGACCTCAGAAATAATGTAAACATTATGTCATTGCAGTTTCATAAAATTCCATGCAGGATTCCCGGAGATTTTCTTCCTCGAAATTTTTTTCGTGAAAAACACGCCATATTTTTTTTCAAGAGTGTTTTAGCAAAAAACAAATCTCACCATTCGAAAGAACAGGTCAAAATACGCCGGTAAAAGAGCCCTTTAAGAAGTTGTCTGAAAAATTGCTTATTAAATTTTGAGCTTTTGGGATTTTGCGAAATATGACCATTTTGAAGAGGTTAAAAATATTTTAGAATCATGAAAAAAAATTTTCCGTAATATTTGAACATCGATTGCACTTTTGTGCAGTATTTTGAATTATTGTCATTGCATTTTCCTTATGAAAAAAATTCATAAAGCTGAAAATTTCCAGATTTTTTAACTTTTTTTCGTGAAAAACATTGGTATCACCATTCGAAAGAATAGCTGAAAATATGTCGGATATGATCTTTTTCAAATTTTTTCAAACCTTTTTTTAGTTGAAAAAAGGCCTTGAAAAAGAAATTGAAAATTCGGGGTCTTGGTCGTTGATGGGTTAAAATCAAATTCAGTTTTCTATAGATTATGCGATAGGTGTGTTATTATGACATTTTCCTAAGCCTATAGTTTTATTTATTTATTTACCTATTATTCTTAACTATATTTTTAATTTACAGAACTTATACTATCATTAGAGTATATAAAGATGTTTAATAAATTCAAAACAAATAAACTTCCTTACTGGATGGGAACTGTTTAAAACAAAAAGTCTAGACGATTATTTCCTTAGCTTATCACGTAATAAGTAGAAACAGACGAGTATAGAAAGACCCGTTTTTCAATAAATTTATTTCAACTTTCCCGTCATGTAAGAGAGTCAATATTTTTTTTTAATTTAATATTTTTTACGCTCTAATTAGTGATGTAGGTTTTGTAAGTCTTGTCTAAAGATTTCATTTGGTTTCGTGCTCGTCGGGGAACTCCTTTCATTGTAGATTTGAAAAAAAATAGCTATGAAAATATTATTGATTAGGTTGCCATTCAAATGAAATCTAGGAAAGGAGTACTGACAATCAACTAATTATTATTAGTAATTTAAGAGTATTTCATATACTCTTGTAAGTGTATAAATAAGAAGACAGATTAAATCTAACTTTACTTTCTTTAATGTTACATACATTAGGATTCTTCTTTTATTTAAAACAATAAAAATATGTAATATTAATGCTCAATAACAAATAAGCAATTTAATAAAAAAAAATTAAATAAAAAGTTTCAAAAAATAATAAATACAAAATAGATATTAATCAAATAAATGATAATAAAAATGGAAATACAATTATAGTAAGAGTCAAATTACTGCTATCGTATTATAAACATAACAAGAACATATCCATTTAGTTATAATTTTCATTACTTTTGAATTGTTTTTTTTTTTAACTTTTCCTTAAAATAAGGGAGTTAATACTTGTTAAATTAATTGGTTTTCAACTTTCTAAATAATGACGTATACCTTTCCAATGTTCCCTGTAAACACTGCATTTATTTTAATTTCATGGACATTCTTCTTTACCGAAAAAAGCAATTTCTTAATAAACACTAATTCAATTCTGATTCTTTTTCTACTCAATTCAGTGCACCTTCTAGGTATATTATTAAAACCTTTTAAACATTTTTTATGTAAAAAATCAACAAATGGAAAGTAACGCATTACATCAAGCATATTTAAGTGTACGATTCGACGTTTGCATTTCCCAGGTCACCGATGTCATCACAAGGGTACGATCTAATGATTATTGTAAATAGCTTTTATTTATTAATAGCATTTCCGTTATTTGCAACTTTTCTGATGGATTGGTACGCAAATCAAAACGACAGTCACCCAAGACTAATTGAACTCTCCCAGTTTGAGGAAACGCTACGAGATATGTACAAATCCACTGATTTTTATACGCGATGCTATTTGAATAGATGTAATTTCTCGATCATTGAAAAACTGAGTTAAAAAAGATATCCAAGCAGTTTGCGTATAACAGTAGTGTGAATAGTAGGAATGGCGAAACAGGTAAGTGAGAAAATGTCGAAGAATCTGTGAAAGTAAATGCAATGGCTAGGTGTAAAAGAAACTTGTGAGTTAGTCCCGAGGCATTGACGAATTGATGAATGAGTGCAAAGAGGTATATAGGTGTCTACCAGTGGCCAGCGGCAAAAGTAGCACGTGCCAAGCTTTTTCCAAGCACGCGAACACACATAAAGACTGGAGACGCAATCGAGGCGCGGATGCTTATACAGAATCATTTCAACGAAAAGTCGCTGCCATTCGAAGCTTCCATTGTGGCGATTCGTGAGTTATAATGCAGGAGCAATAAGTGTCGAGTGTCCGTCATAACTAGTACAACGAGGCGAGAACTCGCGATCGCGACGCTCTTTCAATATCGATCTCTTAATTGGAATCCCATTCGAACGAGAGAGAGAGAAAGAGAGCGAGAACGAGCCCGGCACTAAGATCACTTACTACCCGTGCTTACACACGCATTTATATGTATTAGTTGTAGTCGCGCTTAATCAGCCAACTAAATCAGCCTATATATAGAATTTTTACTGACGCTTAACGCGTGTACTTACTTCAGGCTAAATTGGCTGGGTTAAAAATCATGACTGGCCACCACCCACCTCGATCGCTCCCAACACTTTTACCCCCGGCTCTACATTTTACAACTTATGCACAACGTTAACGTTTCTTAATCACCTGTTTGTTTATAGCGTCGTTGAAGCGTTTACTGCCTTTCATACAAAATCCTAGCGTTGCCCTTGACTCATTCTCATAGATGAGTGGCAAAGCTGAGTACGCCACTTGATTCTTAGGGTAGGAACAAGGAAAAACGAAAAGTCTTATTACCGGCGACAGAGAGAAAGAGAGAGAGAGAGAGAGAGATGCACTAAGCTAAGCTAATATACCGAACGCGAACGTGTTGCCGTGAGCGCGAGCGCTTTCTTACTGACTTACGTGAGCCAGGCCGTTCGACTTTTCGCGCTCGCACCGCTGCTTCGCGCTCTCACTGGCCAGAGAGAGGGTCGAGGGGTTGTGTATGTGTATGCGTGTGTGTGTGTGTGAGAGAGAGAGAGAGAGAGAGAGAAGTAGACAAGTCAGAAGTCAGAAGGGGCAGCCAGTATTATAGGTATATACGCGCGCTCGAGACGCCGACCAACACCGATCAACACGACGACGCACTCAAAACATGTTCTGACCAAGCGATTCATCATTACTCCTTTCTTTCTGCACGCGCTTCCGATTTCTACGAGTTTATCCGATGATGAGCTTTAGTTTGGGCTTTCGGTTTCCGATTTCCCTATGCGTATCTTTTCCCCGCTTATGACACCTCTCCCTTATAACTATTATCCCAAAATTTTTCATTTGGTCAGTCGGTCGCAATATTAATTTCCTCACCCTTGTAAGCACATACGATTAGGACAATGATTAGTCTATATGCAGTTAAATTGACTGCTTAAATTGAGAACTCGATTCTATACGGTCTCGGCTGCAATAAACTAATTTTGATGAGACTTTACAAACATTCTTTCATCGAAAATATGAGAATCGGTCCTCGAAAATTTAGTTAAGCGGGCCCTGGGACCCGAGTTAATGCCCATATTTAATCAAACTACATGAGAAATCATGGTTGTCTTAAAACCTTTATTGCAAGGCCAACATACATTGTAGAGAATATTACAAAAAAGATATCAAAAGTACAGATAATAAGATTTCATTTGCATTTTTAAACGAGTTATTAGCATATTCCATTCAAAAGGTATGAACGATCGAACATCGAGTTAATTATGGATGCATTTTTTAACTGAAATGAACGTTTCGTTTTAAGGCGAGAAACAATTAACTTAAATTTCAATCACTCACAACTTTTGAATGAAAAGTGCTAATAACTCGTTTAAAAATGCAAATGAAATCTTATTATCTGTACTTTTGATATCTTTTTTCGTATCATTCTCTACAATGTATGTTGGCCTTCGAATAAAGGTTTTAAAAAAACATGCAATAGATCGCGGTTGTCTTCAAAATTTCTTACCATATTATCATGTTATCATCTCATTTCTCATATATTTTGATAAAATGGGCATTAACTCATGCCCCAGGGGCCAGTTGACTAAAAAATGAAACGTATCTGATATTTTCGATCAAAGAATTGTAAAGTTTCATCAAAATAGGTTTCCCGGACTCCTTGGGTACACCTTGTAAGTGCTTGCATGCAATCAACTTATTATTGATTATTATTGGTAATGAGATTTTACTAACAACCCGATAAATTAGAATCGAGAGATACCTTTCATTGGAGATGTTCCAATTGTGTGTGTGTGTACGAAATAAAAATGAATATACGCAATTGGCAGTTGATTAAGCCGGGCTTTATTTCGTGATTTGGAGATCTGTGTGATGTATTTCAAGCTGTGCTTAAACTCCGTATGAGAAGTAGGTCGCGAAAAAATACTTGTACATGGAGGGGCCTAAATCACCTCCCGCTTCCCACCGACTCTCGAGCAAGCCTCCCCGCTCTATAAGAGCCGAAGGATTTGTCGTCTCTCTTACCTGTGGTGGGCTATGTGGCGCGTGCCGCGTGCAGTCACCTCACGCATAGCTTAAGCCTCGCGAGTAGCCGCTTCCATATAGCCAACGGAGGATTGCTGCCCTATCGATCTTAAGCAAGTCCTTGTTCCCTTGCTTCGGCTTGACGCTCCAAACGCGATCGTCTCTTGGATCGATTCCGATTCCTTGCTGTCTGGCTACTTGCTTCTTGACTAGCCATATTGCGTACTAACTCATGGAATCCTCGAAGCTATGTTACAAAAATTCAACTCGCATTAATAACGATCGACAATTAACGATAACATATTTATGCTTTACGTATAAAGTGATCGTCACTATTTCTACTTACTATAAGGGGATCGTATAGTTAGCTGCTGGTTCATGATTTATTGACAGACAATTGATAAGTACCGTCGTTTGGGATTAAGGCTCACTGCCAATATGCACTCTTTTAAGATAACTAAATGATGTGTATTAATAGGTATACTTCTTTGGCTATAAAAGCATTAAAGATAGGTGAAAATCAGTTACCGTAGTTTAAGTCGAATCCGTGATGCAAAGATTCGTGGTGCAAGGTAAGTGCAGCTCTTGTTGTTGATGCCCATTTCTGCTTGAATAGCTAGAATCTCTGTTGTTATATCAATATTGGATTTTATTAGCGGTCTAGTTCTATCAACAAGGATGGCCAGAGATGAAGATAGTACGGTCCCTAACGGGAAACCTTAGTTATTACATATATAGATAAAAAAGGAATAGGCTTTCTAACTCAAAAGGAAATTGAGACGTAGTTTATTAAAATTTGAAATTTAGTATAGCTAATTCAACGGTGATGTTCGATTGGTCAGGTTGTATGTTATTAAAGAACCGAAGATATTGTTAGATACTGCTGTCGGTTTTACTCTCACCTTATTTATCCTCTATGGTATCTAAATTCATGAGGCTCCTTGGCTACTGCTAGAAGTTTTAAAAATATATCTTCAATTTACTAATTATAATTAAATATATATTCAATTTAATAAGACCGTGCATAGGTTCCTCCTGACTGAAAAACTAAATGTTGGTATAATTTTGGAAATCAGTAATGTACATTTTGTTCTTGTTTATCATTACTACGTAATTTTGAAATCTCACTTTTGACACGTTATCATTTGACAAAAATTAAGAGATACACATCTCGATATTTGTTCCAATAAGTCCTAGGGTTCGAGTTAAGGTCCATTTAATTAGGATATATGAAGAAATGTGTTGAGCTTTAAATATTAAAATTAAGCTCAAAATACATCGTTGAGAATGTTACAAAGTTCAAATTATTAACGCAATTTGGGTGAACGAAAATTTAGTTAATTTCGAACTCGTGCTATGTAACTAAGATGAACGCTAAATTAAGGCCTGGAATTTAGCTGTATTTTAGATCGCTCTTAAGGGAATGTGCTATGGTCGGAAATATTCCTACCTTACCAGTTCTTATATTTAACGAAATATATAAAGATAGAGATTAATTTTTGGAAACATCTCTCGGTTAGCTTCTCGGTAATGACGTAATCATTACGTGGTTTAAGTTTTATGAAATTCCATCTACAATAGGCGGAGATTTTGTCCTCGAAAATTTCGGAGATAAAAATCGCTGTGAATTACGAACGAAATTATCGAGGACCAAGATCTCTGAAAATTGTGGATGAAATTTCATGAAACTTGAACCATATAATGTTTACATCATTACTGAGATGATAACAGAGCATTTATCAAACATTATTCGCTATATATATTTCGTTAAATGCCAGAATCGGTAAGGTAGGAATCTTTCCGACTACAGCACATCCTAAATCTCTGAATGAAAAGTACTGATAACTCGTTCTAATTTATTCACCTTGGTAAGAAATTTTGAAGACAACCGCATGTTTTGATTGAATGATCCGTAGCTCGAGTCCTAATAGAGCTCATTGTCACAAACGCTGAGACAAGTATTTTATATTTTCATTCAAAGAATATCTGTAAAGTTGTAGCCAAATCCCTAATATGGGAAGGGTGTGAATTCTTCTTGTCAGTAGCAAATGTCAATCCATGCCACATAAGATTATGTTATGTATCTTTTAAGAGTATCCAACCAATGAGCAGATTCAGCCATAATTATGCGGAAAGAGCGGTTGAACTATCGTAGCGTTCACCTCCTCTCTCTTCTTAGTGTTTCTATTTTCAATTAATAGCATCTTGCACAGAATCTTTACTTTAATATTTACTCAAAGTTATAAATACAACAATTTAATAATTACTAAATATAAATGAACTGTTGCAGCTTTTGTACATATCTTGTGGAATATGTTTCAGGATACTTAGAAAAATTTATTGAAAAACATTTATAAACTAATTCTAAAAATAAAAATTTTGCTCGTATAGCGTATTTATATTCAAGAATACTGGATAAAACTTGACAAAAGTTTTGATTTTAATTTTTTTTATTTTTTATATCGTATCATTAAATAATTACTCAGTTTCTTCGTCAGATTCTACAATTACATAATCGTTTCGAACAAAATTATTAAGATATATAGCAGGTCCTTTATCTAAATGCCGCCCATATTTTAAAAACCATTTAACAGGCATTATATGCGCGTAGCAATGAACTGTACGAGCCCCAGTTTTACACTGACAATAATACCAGTGCCCGACCATTACTGAAGTTTCACTTTTGTCATTATCTACCAGACAGCGTTGATGTAATAACAATGCAACAGAAAGTGCGTTGCCCAAAGAATTGCTATTTCAGTTGTTGCATATATTCAAATTGTGCAAAACCGCCCTCATAACATAATATGTGTTAGGGGTAGTTTTTTATTTCATACACTTACCTTCTGAAAATCTCCTTAATGGGGAGTCGTCTATTCGGAACTACTTATTTACAGAAGTTTTTAGAGAATAGTTTTGTTTGAGCACCATGTAGTCCATCGCTTATCGTGCCAAGGTGCGCATTTCGTTCATTACGTCTTGAAAGGATCTATCATTTTGACCTCGAAAGTCATCAAAAAATTGTGCGAGTCCAGGTTGATCCAAAATTTCGGCTTTCCGGCGGTCTAAAGGTTAAAGAGATTATCGTGATACAAACTTGTTCAAATGTTAATTTTATTTTAAAACGGCCTAATATTTAATTATTTACAGGTTAAACACTACCATGAATTATAAGCTTTTAAAAAATGGCATACTTAAAAAATTACAGAAAAAACAACAAAAAGTGAAAATTTAGATGAGACTGTATCATGGTGTATGTATTATATATACCAACAACATTAAAAAAATTTTTTTATCATGTATATCTTGAAAACAGTAAGGTCAGGCTTCCTGAAATTTTAATATATTTTTTCAATTGCTGTCCTAAATAACATATTAGTTTTTTTTCTAACGTTTTAAGAAAACTTTAGAAGCTATGAGTGAGAATGTATTTTATGCCAAGGAGTCAACCATAAGTCTCATGCTAAGATTCATAACTTTACGAATTGATATCTCAGTTTTGGTGAAGGGTGGGACCACCGATATTTTGTGGAATTCATGCATGTTTGAAATTCAAAGAAATTCTCAAGAAAACGAATAATCACGATAATCCTTAATGAGGTGTCACCCATTCAGAAGTGTTTGTTTATAGAAGTTGCTAGAGAATAATTTTATTTGAGCACCACTTAGTCCATCGGTTATCGTGCCAAGGGGTGCATTTCGTCCATCACAGTTTTTGAGCATTGTACTAATGCGGAAAAGTTAACAGTTACCGTAAAAGTGATAAATACAAATCTTGTACTCGAAAATACTGCACGAGAAAAAAATAATAATTTTAAAAAAATATTTTTTGCAACATGCGCAGGAAATAGGATATTCCACTCGTGGGAAGTTTGAAACACTCGCCTGCGGCTCATGCATTTTCTTGCTCCTCGTGGCACTTATGGAATGGTCTATTCTCCGTAGAAGTTGCAACAATGTACTATTTCAATGCTGAGGACCTAAAATTGCATTTTTCATAATCGGTTCAAGAAGTAAAATGCGACTTTATGCCCATGCCTTTTATAGTACATTATGACACTGGTCAGGAAGGTGATTATTTACCGAATGAGATGCTTTCGCACAAGCGAAGCGAATGAGAAAAGTCGAATGCGGTAAATAATCACTTTACACACGAGTTTCATACAGCATTTTATCGCACGAGACCAGAAAAAAAAAACGACAAAGGTGTGATTTTTAGGTTAAAGTGCGATAAAATAAATTCAGGTAAATATTTTAAGTGATATTAGTACATTACGCAACTAGTGAGCGAAAGAGATGGGATGAACCGGAGCGCACATGTTGCGTACAATATTTTTTTATACAATGTATGCAAAGGCCAATTTTGCACACGTATGCATACGCAAAATCGAACTTCGCACACGGAGTGTGGAAAAAAAATATTAATTGTTAATAAAACGCAACTGCGGTTTTAACCGCTAACTAACAAAAACAGAACGTTGACCTAAAAGTTAATCGATTAAAACTATCATAACCAAATAACATATTTCTAAACTATTAGATTTAAAAATGGGGGTTGGCGACCAGTGATTTACCCCCTCCCCCCTCCTTCCCCCTCAAAGTATATATGTGTGTGTGTGTGTATGTATCCGAAGGTGTGCAATCTGAAAATGATGGTAGCTGCCGTAGAGTATATTCACGGGTGCGAGCTTCCGACTTGTCTATGTATTATACGAGCCAGCATTAAAGGCGAGGCCATTCATTCATTCATTAAAGCGCCGAAGGCTGCACGCTCCGACACCGAATTATCGGAACATTAGCCTGATTGAACAGAGCCTGGCCTGAGCTATGGGCTTGGCCTTCCTATTCTAAACTGAAACCAATACATAGTGAGCTGTAAGAAAAGTAGCTTGCGCGTCCACGTAACCGCGACTCATCCGCACTGCACCTTTCATGCTAGCTAAACAGCTACTACAAACGACTCGCCCTTAAATAATTATACCCAGATAACGTGCACTAGGTACCCAGATAATCTTCACTTACATTGGCCAGATTTATCATTTCGGTGCCAAGAAGTATCCGATGAGACGTGGATGCAGCAGATGCACAGTATGGATCTCGGAATGTCCTAAAGTATTGGATAAATAATATCATGATATGCAGTATTATAGGATGCAGCCGGTGCAGCAGTTTTTCGAAGTGTGTACACGTAGAAATTTAAGGGTTAGAAATCTAATCTTACAGTGGTAGTGGAGTGCTACTCTCTATGAGGTGGTGCATTATTTGTCCCCCTATTGGCTGTAGTGTAGCATTTGCCCCACTTCGGGACTATATTGCCCCTCACGCGCAAACTTTTATCATGGCGCAATTATTGAGGCTTGAGAGTCCTGCAATGGTACAGAATCCGTACTCCGTGAAAGAGAATTGAATCCCACTCGCGTGGCGCTGCTTCTGTGCCGCGAAGGTTTCGTAATAGTCAACAGTTGTCCCTTTTTATGCACGACCGCTACACGTTAGTGCCTTATATTTTCGTCATCGCAAAAACTGTCAAACTCCAAAAGTCACATGTTTTAGCACAAAACAAATTTCTATTATGATAAAAATTGATTTTGTGCAATTTCTTTTTTTTTTTAGTAAGGATGTATGTATGTTCATATAAATTTAACCGATTTACTCCGTGAATTTTTACGGATCGAGCCGAAACTTTGGGGAATAATTTATTATATTATAGAATAGAAACGTTTCTATTTTAGGCTATATACATTGAAAGGCTTCGAAATGACACACTTTCTAATAATGTCGAATAATCGTTTTTTTAGATATAACCTGAGAAAAAAATAATATATCTTGAAATATAAATAAACGAAGTTCAAGATCTAAAATAATACATCTTTTTTGAACAGTAAAATTTCCTCTAAAACCTTTCAAGATAACAGTGGAAAAACGGACAAAAAAACACTTAAATTGACTTAATAAAATGTTAAGTGTAAAGCTTGTAGAGCCAAAAAAAAAATCAAAATTTTTCTTTATTGAACATTTTTGCTAGGAGCGATTCATTTCAAAATAACAGTGGAAAACCGATTTAAAAAGCTTAAATAAGGTAAAAAAGACCTCTTTTTATGCATTGACATAACAAATATTAATTTCTTATAAAAGTGTTAAGTATAAAAGTTGTAGACCGCAAAAAAATTAAACTTTACTCTATGGAACATTTTTTGCTAGGAGCGATTCATTTTAAAATAACAGTGGAACCAGTTGTAGAGACAGTAACAGAATGCGTGCGGTGATGGTCGTGCATGTGAAAAGCTTCGCGAAGGGCTAATATGCTATCGGGACTATGCCGAGGGGCTCGCTAGTTTTCAAATATTTCCCTTAAAGTAAGGTGGTTAAATTTTGTTTTTTAAAATTAAGTGTCTTTTCATACTACAAATGATAGTGAAATTTTCGTACGTTCCCCTTGAAATTTAAATAGGAGCCGCAGTGTTGAAATGCTCCTTTTTCAACTCATTCTGACTAATTTGATTTCGGAATAAAGACTCCCTTAATATCATGCATTTAATATATTTAAAGTATGTATATATTTTATTTTATTTTATATTATTAATATGAACGGGCGTTACCCTTATACATAAAGTACACAAAGATAAATATAAGCGTAGGTAGCAAATCAATCTTACACTACTTACAGGTTTGTACATAATTATTATCCCCTTCCTCTTTATCTCGTTATAACTATTTAACAATATTCAAAATCTTTATATGCATGTATAATTTCCTAAATATTTTACAAATAACTTTAGAACTGCTATAAGCTGTGGTGCTGGGTTCAGCTCTCCATCGTCAGCTTTTCGTTCACCTTATGCTGGTAAAGAATGTATTCGCAGAAACAATATAGTATTTCAAATAATTAAGTTTAATAGTATCAAATGACAGTACTTCAACAAATGCCATATTCGTAATGTTTTAAAAGCTATGGTTAAACGATTAAACGTAAATCCGCGTTTGACCATATCAACAAAGAAGTATAGAAAAGCAGTCTAAGTATAAAAGAAACAAAATTGCTTAAATTGACATAATTTCTTACCATTTAATGTATACTTTTCTACACTACTCTTGGCATAAATTTATAACTGTGTAAATATCGATTTCCCTTTTCACTTGAGTATTTTGGAGCCGAGCGAAATTATACAAGACAGCTTTTAAGTGACCTGCAAAAAGCGCAGCTGTCGTATATTTTTAAACGTTGCTATTAAAAAAAGGTTCATACAGATTACTCCGTGACAATTCAAGTTTTGCGATCACAAGATAAAGATTGCATTATGGCTGGAAAAGCTGTCCAAGTAGGCAACCAAATTTCTTTGCATAGAGTATTAAGAACACCATACAGACTCTACAATATCGGATGGAACGAAATGTTTTGGGCAAAACCCCTTAATTAGTTTTTCAATTTGTTTGGCAATTGCCGAGTAGCCATCAAGTGTAAACCAGCAGATCAGGCTAATCAGCGTAGAGCCACGGCGACAAGTATAAAGCGGGAAGAGGAAAGTGGGACAAATCTCCAAGTTATACCTCGAGTTATACCTTATACCTTACCATCGGTCCGAGTAAACTTAGTAAGAGCGTCGCACGTCTTGTGCTTGACTTATTTAGCGTACCGATAAAACATCCTTAAGAGTTTTCAACTCAACATTTTCGCTTTATCCGATGCTATAGAGTAGCTGTGTATTACTATCAATTAATATCCTATACATAATTCAAATCAGAAGTATCATACGTAAAACTTTACTATCTATACTAAAGAGTGTGTAACAAAAAGTGGAATGAACAGCTTCAGGGACAGGCAGAACTTGACTACAGTTCCAGAGTATTCCGATGGAACAAATTGCTCATGATGACGTTGGGTTTGTGGCCTGCGAGTCTCAGCGACTTCCTTTTCTTCCTGAATTTCGGATACTTCTGCTACCAGATGATCCTCGAGTATCTGGATCTGTTCCTCTTCATCGACAATCTTGAGCACGTCCTAATGAATCTCACGGAAAATATGGCTTTCTCCCAAATCTTTATTAGGATGCTTATGCTACGAGTACACAATCGAGAGCTCGGCGAATTAATCAGCGAAGCTAATAAGGATTTTGATGCTAAAGCTTATACTAGCGAGGAGATAAAGACGTTTATCACTTATCACGCGAAATCGAGGACTTTTATGAAACTTTTGATCACGAACACTGCACTAACTGCTTCCTCGTACTATGTCAAACCACTTTTAGGACAGATGAGTGAAAGTAAGTTTCATTAGTTATTCGCATTATTCTCGGGAAATGTTGATATAATCAACAGATTGGTGGAGTCTATAAGATTCCCTAAAAATTACTTATAATTATTCTCTTTGCTTCCTCATAGAGAAAGCTATGTAATTACGAAAACAAATCATTTCAAAAAGCTTTATACAACAAAAATTGACTTGTTTTAAGAACATTTTTTTTCCCGTGCGTGTATTGTGCGGCTGTGATGAGTTTGTGTGTGTTCGTGTGTGTGCGTGTGCATGTGTATATGTGTATGCGTGCGTGTGTGTGTGTGTGTGTGTATGTATGAGTGTGTGTGTGTGTGTGTGTGTGCGTGCGTGTGCGTGTGTGTGTGTGTGTGTGTGTGTATGTGTGACGAATTCAGAATCTTTAAATAAATAAATTAAAGAAATATATTAATTGTAAAATGAGTTTATTTTAAAAAGTAAATAAAAATATTTTTTTTTGTTCACAAACAAATCGTTTAAAACTTATCGTTAACTTTATCTTTTCTAATTTATTTACTATACTTTTTACTTTACTAAACTTTATTTACTTATACTCGCTTCGTCCGGGCGACAATATCACCTTTCGTGGCGTAAATCACCTACTTCGCGCCCTAGATTCGTAATATACTATTTAAGGATTTTGGAGAAAACAATTTTTTTTATCGATACAAAGATTTCTCTCTGAAGAAGGCTAAATATATATTTAAAAAAATTATACTTTCTATTCATTACATTTTGTTGCGTAGTTAATTTGTGTTATTTAAAAAAGAAAAATACTTGAATCTGATTTTTATTATGATAGAAATTTGGTTTAAGGTAAAGTAAAGTATGACTTTTGGAATTTGACAGTCTTTTTTGATAATGAAAATGTAAGGCATTTTCGTGTATCAGTCGTGCCGATGAATAATATCTTCTATTTAAAACTCTGATTTAAAATGCAGTTGCAGAGTACATGTCATCGGATGGTCAAAATAAAACGTTCATCTTCATGCTACCGTACCGTTTTTACACGTTCTACGAATTAAAAGATATGTCTACATACTTCTGGACTTATGGTTCCCAGTTGCCGTTTGTTTTCATTAGCGGATTTGGACAAAGTGCGGCCGACTGTATCATGGTTACTCTGGTCTACCATATTTCTGGACAGATGGCTATACTTGCTATGCGAATCGCAGAAATCGACACTAATCCCTCGAAGTGCACTAAAGAGGTTCACAAAATAGTACAGTCTCACATTAGGCTCTTACGGTAATTATTACAGATTCAATCATCAAAAATATGAGCGTACATTATAATTTGGTGGGTTATTGGTATAACTTATCATTTTTGAAATATTAAAATATAAGAAATTAATACATAAATGATTTTGGTTACTCGGATATGGAGACATGTTTATCATGGGTATTGTGAATGTTGGATTAAAATTTCACTTTACCAGCTTCAGTAAACTCCTTACAATACCTATCAATAGTATAAGTTCTAATTTATGCTGAATATGATTTAGGAACATGTTCCAGATTCATGTGTTAGGTTCCTTGTTTTCCGGAATCCCACTATATCTTGGCTAATTCGTTGAATTTGCTCGAATTACAGCTGATGCATTGAAAGGCATGGAACGTAACCCATGGGTTTTGAATATGTTTTTTTGCAGAAAAACTCTACTAATTAAATTACCTTGCACCCTGGATGAACATCTTGTCTACTTAACAGAATGGGAAAGGTCATAGAAAAAGCGTTTAGTGCGACTTTACTGGGACATCTCGTAGGTGCCACCTCACTTGTGTGTATTCTGGGATATCAAATATTAACGGTATGTTTAATAATTTTGGAAATGAATATACCTGGAAACAATGAAAATTGTTTTTATAAATAATTTTTTTATTATTGTGTTATTAGAGTTTAGCTAATGGAGAACGTGCGATACTCATTTCATTTTTTGCATTCATCTTCCTGGTTCTATTGGTGCTTTATGCTCATTGTACGGTTGGTGAAAGCTTAATAACCGAGGTGAAAAACATTTATATTTCTAATTTTAAAATTCTAAAATCTAAAAGCTAAAATGATAAAAAAATTATTAACTTGTAATTATAGGCTTTTAAGGAGGCTCCTTTTAGGACCGAAAATAATGAGTACATCGGTGGTCCTATAATATTTATAAATTATCTTTGAAATAATATTATTTTTGGAATAAAGTAGAGTATTCAAATGAAAACTCGTAATGTTCACGCTTTACGTGTGCTGTACTTGTGTTTTATTCGTGGGCTGCCTCGAGAAAGGCGTTTTCATTAACAGCGCGTAGTGGTCGTTATTGACAGTCGATCAACGGCTTGTTTTTACACGTATACACGTATTGGTATACTAATCAGAGAGATGAGGGTGGCGGAGATGTACTCATGCATTAAATTTTCGCGCTACGTCGCCCTCCCAATCACACTCAGTCACATTGTATGCCAGAGAATGCTACGAGACCAAGACAGAAAAAATTCAACAGATTAAACGATAATACTTAAAAAGTTAAAAAAAATTTTTTAATTAAAATTTTTTTAATTAATACCTATAATGGTATAGACAATTAATAATTTCTACGACATGTCAAATCAATTAAAAAATTAATGCAAAAAATTTCTTGTTAAAATTAGTGAAAACCATTATCTAAAGTCGTATCAGAACCAATATTATAATATTAAAAATAATATAAAAAATATAAAAAAGTAAATAAATAATATTTATATACAAGTAGTAGCATTACTAAAAGAATTCCCTTATTAGTTTTATAATGTCTTTCTGGGATTTTTTTAAATATTGAGTGTCTTGGACACGATTAAGGGTATTATCGCAAAACCATATGTATAGCATTTCAGACAATACACGTTTTTTCCAATGATTTTCTCTATTTAGTATACTAACATTGTCAAAATTAATCGAATGCTCAGTCTCATACACATGTGCCGCTAATGCCGAACTCTCATTTTGGTTTTCAACGCCTCTTATGTGTTCTTCGACACGCACATCTAATTTCCTTTTACACAACAATCTATTTTACAGACAATATTAGATATTTCCAATTTGTTAACGCTATCTTAACCTAATTTAATAAATGAATTTACAACAGTAATGGATCGATTAATGACAATTGCAATTGTTCTGCCTCAATATAATATTTATCCTATCTGATATATGTTTTACAAAAGATAAAACAATTCTTTGTTATTGAAAATTTCACTGTTGCTTTGAAAAGAAACATTATCATTGGTGTAGCCACCAACAATTTGATTGATTCTTTTTTCAATATGCTTGTTAATAATTTCACCTAGAAATTCATTGAGGTTAAAGAACTCTCTGACAAATGGCTTTATCTACTAAGTTGAAAATTATATCAATTTGTTGGGTAGTGGGATGGTGAGAGTAAAAGTTAATAAATCTTCTCGAAACAGTAGGTTTTCAATACTAATTTGTGATCAAGCTTTGAACATAGTCTGATCGGAGTTATAGTTTCTCTGTTATTTACAAAAAACCGCTTTTTGTAACTTAGCTAATTTTTTCGGCCATGTTCTCCATTTTGAATCGAGTGGAGAAAACATGAAATGTACCTTAAAATTTAATTTCCTATACGACCATATTTTATTGTCAGGTATGAATTTTCGGAGATTTAACATTAGGCCATGACAGATTGCTTAAACTATAACACTTTTGGCGGTAAGAATTAACCACGTTTAGTTGAGATTCGGATACTCTACTTTATCCCAAAAATAGTGTTATTTCAAAGATAATTTTAAAACGCCGTACAGTTTTAAAGTTGCAAGGAAAAATCGTAGAGAGCTCATTTTTTTTAAATTAGGAAGAGTTGAACTTTTATTTGCTGTTATTAGAATATTCGAAAAAAAATATTTAACTCCGTGTGCATCGCCAGACTTTGTAAATTTTAGGATTCAAAAGATAACTTTTAAGATCACGATCTGTGGGCTGTATCAGATCGTAAATCGGCAGTCCCAATAAAATTGCACAGGGAATCAGCCTATCATTTGGATGAAAAAAACAGTTAATTAAAAACAAAACAAATTCGAATCTCTTATTTCAAAATAAATATCTAAAATGGTCGAATGTTAGATAAATATAAACAGACGCTTATTTTATAAATCAAGTTATATTAAATAATAGTCAAGTTATAAACTTAAAAAAAAATTGAATACATTTTAGAGTGAACGAGTAAACCAAGCTTTTTACAATTGTAAGTGGTATAACATGTCGACACCGAACGCACAAATAATACTTATGTGCATGGCCCGTTCGCAAAAACCATTACAATTGACAGCAGGAAAATTTAGTATGTTCTGCCTCGTAACTCTTACTGATGTAAGTTTATATATAAAATAATTGATGTAATACCTACCTACTTTTCTATAGTAGCTGTAACATCTTAAATTTTATTATTCTTTTACAGAGTATTAAAACATCTATGGGATACTTGTCAGTGTTACGGACTGTTATGTAGAATCCTCGATTTTGGAAATCCTTACTTGCTCCTATTAGTTTTTTGTACACTCAACATAATGTGTTTACCAGCATCAGATCTTGTTAGCATTGTTTATATGCAAGGTACTTCCTATAAGTATAATGTATTGTACATGAAAATAAAAATATAAATTTCTAAAATATTTTTATACAACTACTCTTGACTGTAAAACCACACTATCGAGCGATTATCGAGGAGATGTCGGCACTCGTTCCCAGCTCCGTCGGTCACGTCAGTTACCGCCTTCTCCGAGTCTACCTGTCCTCCAGCAGCCGAGAAGAAGACGACTGGCGGTCAGACCAGGCGACAGGATTCGTCGGGTCAAGACCGACCAAGGACTCCGAAGGCCAGCGCAGGTTCGTCGAGCTCGGTCCTTGTTGAATGGGCCGCGATCTAGAAGAGGCTGGATGCGGTTTGGGAGTTTGCTACCGCGGCGTTCGACCAGGAAGAAGAGTTGTTCCGCCAGATCCAAATTTTTAGGCTGACTCACGACCAAAGGCTGATGAGTTGTTCAGCGAGTAGACACCAGACACATACACTCACTTACACACATACCCACGCATCCACATACACACATACACACACACAAATACCCACGCAATGGTCCACAATGGATCATCTATTTTGTATACGGTCTGACGTCATGGACTGGAGAACATTTCTTGACTGAACAATAGCACTTTAATTTAATGATAATAAAGATAAGATATATGCCTAATTTATTTTCGTAATACGTATTTTTACCTTAAACATAATGATATACGTATACGATACAGATTGTGTATTGAGTAACGTCGACAAATGATAAACATCGATTGCTATACTCTACCTGATGCCTATACCCTATTTTTAAATACATATATCGAATCTTTTATATGTATTTATTTCAATATTTATCTAGATGCTAAGTCGGATTTGAAAATGGTGAGTAAGTATGTCTACTCCACAATCAACACGAAATAAAGGTATTGACAAAAACTCTCCGCTATGTTGCACAGTACCGAAGGTAATAATAATAGATAAATTTTTATGCATTTTTATGCATTTTTATTTGAAATGTAGTTTTAAACAAATAAAAGATCAAGCTTATATTATTATTAAAAAAGAGGATATGGAGATTGTGGAGGAGTAGACAAAAAAAATAGACAACAAAAACATTCGTGATTAATCACTTATTATTTATATTTTTCGCACTCACACATTCCCACACACAAACTTACCGCACGAATCTGCATGCACCTCTCATCACCCCCCCCCCCCC